>JAJIBD010024190.1:0-72582 GCA_021461705.1 Cryptotis parvus
CATTTTCAAAAGACACTGTCAATGCCAAAATACACTACTTCGGAAGATTCTCTTACTTCTACCAGTAAATTTCTCTCTCATGTCAAAGAAAAAAGCTGAAAATTTTACAATTGACATTACTCTCTACTTTGTTTTTCACCATTAGTTCTCTCATTTTCTTCCTTGTTCATTGGCTCCATCGGCAGGGATATTCCTATCAAACTTGGTGTCCTGATACAGCTCTACATGGTTTTTCTCACCTGAGTCTGGATAGCTTTCAGTCTCACTTCCAAATACATGATGCTCTGCCTACTTGGCATATTTTACTTATTTCTATTAGGTTCATCTTCTTTAATATGTTCTTGTGAATGTACTAGCATTCAATTAAAAAATCCAAAATTGGTCACACATAGTCATTCATTATAGTAGTAAACAGAAGCTGCAGATCACAGAATTTTAAGTCCTCCTCCAACCACAGGATCCTACCATGCTCTTTCCTTCCAGCTATATTTTCTCTAATCTCTCATAAGTCCATCTCCCCAATATATAGATATCTTGGCCCCTAATAAAATCATGGAGGCTTCTACATACAAAACTGAGTAAGAGAGAAAGATTAAGTCCCTTTTACTTCTACCTAATTCTCATTTTGCTGAATTTACAGCACACACTTTACTCCATTAGCCTTACTTATTTATCTAATTTCCAAATGCAATAGTTAAGGTTTATCCTCCTAACACACACTTGTGTGTAGGTGTGTGCGTATTTCTGTGTGTGTGGGTGCATGTATGTGTAAACAATTTAATCCCATGGTTTAAAAAAAAAAAAAGAATGCAAAAAATAAAAGAAATAGTACTTTAGAAAATTAGATGTTTACACAGAGAGTATATTTTGACCAGACAAATATTTGTTAAAGTTTTGGGCCCTGGATGGTTGATGGTCAGACATAGAAAAAGACTGGGCCCCCTGGGATGACCCCACAGCAGAGCTTGGCATGCAAAACATGGTGTATTCGATATGTCAAAACAGTAACAATAATAAGTCTCATTTCCAATGAATGGAGATGATACTGGCGCCCATTAGAGCAAATTGATGAGCAATGGGAAGACAAGTGATACAGTGATATATCATTGTAAGCAACTGGTCTCAATAAAACTGTTCTCCAAATGTATTACCAGGTTCAAAATCATAGACGATACTCCAGTACTCTATTTTGTTTTCAATTGAATCACCATGACATATACAGCTACAAAGTTGTTCATGATTGGGTTTTAGTCATACAACGTTTCAACACCCATCTGTCCCTTCACCAGTGTACATTTCTCACCATTAATGTCCCCAGTTTCCCTCCCACTACCACATCTTCCAGCCTGCCTTTGTGGCAGGCACTTTCTCTCTCTCTATTCTGTCTCTCTGTCTCTCTGTTTGTCCTCTCTCTCTCTCTCTCTCTCTCTCTCTCTCTCTCTCATGTTCACTTTAGCTCTACTCTTGCTTTACATCTCTCTTTTAACTTTTGGGCATGATGGTCTGCAGTGCAGGTGCTGAAGGGTTAATATGTTTATTCTTTACCTTCTTTCAGCACTCAGTTCTTGTCCAGAGTGACCATTCCCAGCTATCAGTAATGTAGAGGACTTCTCTATCCTGGCTGCCCTCCCAGCTCTACCACTTGTAGCATCAATTGCTTCTAACTTCTAGACTCAACTGTCATCTCTTAGCCACAACCTTCATTGTCTATTCTCATTTCCTTCCCAAAAACTTCCTCTAATTTGAATTCCACTTTAGTTCTCTAATAAGTCCTTCCTGGAGCAAAATCATCCAGGTATGATTTTATCTTTAAATTATCTGGAAATATTTTCAGTTGCTATTTCTCAGTAGCTCTTGGAATCATCAGTAAAATTCCAGTTTGTAAGGTGAGTGTGTGGCCCCTTATAATTGTGTACAATAGACTCTACATCCTTTCCATTCAATTCACAATATATTCAAAAAAGTCACTTAATATGATCCCCCAAAATGCTTCCAACTCACCTAAGACATCAAGCATCTTAAACATGTCTTTCCTGTGATTCACTCAATTGTCATGCAGTTTTGCGCTTTTCTTCATTCCTGACTAGACTGTCAACTTTAAGGGTAAGAATTTTGTCTTATAAATTATTTTTCCAAAATAGCTGATTTGGACACTTTTACTCCCTGGATTTCTAAATTAAACTAAGTTTTCTCATTTTTTCATATATACTCTAGTTCTAATGTTATTCACTCTGAGTTGAGTTCACTGACACAGCACAACAGGGATGCAATAGAGCAACTGTAGAATAAAAATAGGAAAACCTAGCCAGTACTTGAGTAGACTCCTTAGTCATTCCCTTCTGGATTCACTGTCCCACCATTTAACACTTGAACTTTCAGCTGCTGAGATTTGGAGTAAGGGACCTTAATTAGTCAACAAGACATGACAACATTTTGTTATAGTGAGATTACATACACCTATGGTGTTAGGAGACGCAGAGTAAAAACCCAGCAACTTTGGAGACCTGAAAACAGTGTTATCTTCCAACAGCACATGGGAGAGTGTTCCAAGAGATAAAACGCAGAAGACAAATGGTGACTCTAATTGAAATGCAAAAAAATAATGAATCCCATAGAATTCTAAATATGTTTCCTGTTCCAGTGTTTCTAAATACATATGAAAACCTGGATTATCAAAGAATAATGAATGTATTTTAAATAAGGAAAACTTGTACATATACATGAACATACTTCAGGAGGTCGTTAAATTCTGCAAATATCACTTCACTGTTATCAATTCTATCTGGTTTATAGCTTATTATGTTTTTAATATTAATGAAAAACCCATGTCTTTATTTGTTAAAGGAGAAGGATATTTAGCTCCACTAGGGATTTCTTTCCTCATAATTATGCTTCTAATTATGATCATGCTCACTATGAAGAAAAAAAAATCGAAGCTCTATGGATTCTGGATCAAGTTTCCATGGCTTTGTGAGTGCAAGTTAATCCTTGTTGACCTGTTCCACCCAGATTCATTCTGTCTTTGTCATACTGTGACCTTCACATCACTACCTTCCTTCAGAGAGGCAAATCCGTGCACATCCATTCTCTGGCTAACTGTGCTAACTTAACTGTGATAAAGGTTTTCCCTATATGAATTTTAGTCTACTCTCACTAATTGGTTGCAGTATGAGAGAGCTAACAAGAATTGTATCAAGCAGACACATAATTTGAATCATATTTTCTTTAAAAACTGAAAAAACTAAATAAAAGTTGGGGAGGGTGAGTAAGAAAGAATGCTATTTTATGTATGTATATATATACAGACGTATATATATATACATATATATGCATATATATATATATATATATATATATATATATATATATATATATATATATCCAGACAGACATGGGGCAGAACTGCTACTTGCTCTCCCTGTGCCCAGCTGCTCACAAGGCGCCCAGGAGGGATGGCGGGTTCTAGCCCTGGCCTGCCACCCTAGCAGAGCCTTGAAACAAGCCAGACGATCCCCACTCCAAAAGGGCCTCCATTTTCCACATCCGGACTTCTTTCTGGTCAGAACTCTACCCAGCAGACCAGCCTATCACAGCCCGGCTGGCTTGGTCACTGCGGCCGCACGGTTCATCAATAAATGCTGGACTTAGAGATGACTACAATAGTATGCTACCTGCATGGCAGAGCCTGGCAAGCTATCCGTGTTATATTTGATGTGCCAAATAGCAGTAACAATTATATGCCTCATTCTGAAATGGATTGAGGCTCTTTTATGTTCCTGGAGCAAGCAGATGCCCTTGGGCTCTACTAGCATGAGACAGGACATATGGAGATGTTACATGGGGCCCGCTCGAGCAAATCGATGATGAACGGGGAAGATAGTGATAGTGATATATCCAGAAGGTTTCTTAGAAATACAAAAAAAAAAAAAAAAAAAAGTGAAGGTACAAACAAACACAACCAAAATAAATGAGCTCCAAGATATTAATCTCAGGACATCATTGTCTATTTCTCAAGCTACCCAACACTGCACATCCCCTTCTTTCCTTCTTCAGAAGTTCAGTTTTTCCAGGCCAAAATGAACAATCCTAAGGTACTGTCTCTTCTATCTTTTTCCCCTTTACTGCCACTCTCTCTCTCCTTTCATAAAAAAGACTTTACAAAATCCAGTAATCTATATCTTGTCATGCAAATGGAGGAATTTAAATTTTAAAAAAGGCTTTTCTGTTCCTCTAAAACCTAACTATCAAAGGTAATTATGACAAGAAAATCAAGGTTGAAAATTCAACAATTCTTTTAGTTTTCACAAACAGGTGCCTCCTTTGGCTGGCTTTGGTTTAGCAAGTCTTATAGTTCCATATTAAAACACAATTAGCAGGTCAGGTCACCACCCAAAATTTACAAAAGGTAGTCAGGATCTGGAGCAATAATGCAGGTTGTAAATTCCTGGGACCCAGTTGGTCCACTGAGATGCCAGAAGTGGTTCCTGAGCAGAAAGCCACAAATAAGCCTTGAGCACAGTCAGATGCTGTCCAAAAACAAAATTTAAAAAAAAACTAATTCAAATGGATTTTAGACCAGGTTGTAAATATGAAACTAATGTAGGCAGGCAGGTTCGGGGAGTCACATGGTAATGAATTGCCCTAGGCAGTTCAGGGAGGCAAAGGCGTGCACATCCATTCTCTGGACAAAGAGACTCTTGCACAGGACAAAAGTCCTGACTAACTTAGGCTGTCCAAAGTCATCTTTTGGAACCAGAAACCAAGACTTGATAAGACCTTCATCAACAACAAACCCTGAGGGAGCTGGATCAACCTTTCTCTGCCCAGCCCTTAATCCCTGCTACATTCCAGGACAGAAGATCCAGCAGGAACAGAGGTCAAGAAAAGGAGATTTTTCAAGAAGACCACTCCCAAAATCTCCCCTTAGCAATGGCTCTAGCAATGGACTTTATCTAGGTTGACGCCCCATATGAGAGTAGCTTGGGCAGAAACGTGCAGAAGCTGCCCTGACCAAAGGATAGTGTACACATGCTGTCTGGGCGCACATGCTGCCTGAGCCCATGTGCCTCTTGAGCCCACATGGCCGAGCACATGTTGTGCCGGAGCACATGTTTCACCCGCATCTGCCCTCTTGAGATGTGTACTCCCTCTCACTTTCCCTCCTCCTTCCCCTCCTTAAAACCTCCATAATAAAATCTCTTTTACTTCACTGCTTGTCTACTCCTGAAAATTCTTTTTCTGGGAGGAAGACAAGAACCCTGAGGAAACCCTGGGTAAGGCCTAGGGCTGACTTGCCTTTTATCAGTCAGTCCTAAGTCTGCCCAGCGGTCCCGGGTGGCAGAGGCAACTGCGGAGAAAGGGACCATCTCTGTCCCCTTCCCGCCTCACATAAGCCTCACATAAGCCTCCCGTGAGGCCAGCCTACATCAAAACCTGTTTGTATACAGAAGAAAACTCAGTCAGGACTCTACTGATACAGAACAATCCCACTGACAAACAAACAAAGAAAGAAGTAGAAATAAAACAATAGGACAGCATCAAACTAAAATGTTTCTCTACTGCAAAAGCAATGAGGTGTAAAAGAAAAATATAACAACTGATTGGGAAAAGTATTTGCACATCAAAGTCTAATATATCAGAGATGTAAAAAATGCAAGATATATAAAGTACTGTTATGTATGCAAGATATAAAAAGTCAAAGGAACAAAAACTATCACCATAAACACCAGGAGAGGATATGAATACAGAACCTCAAAGCTGAACGAAGATAGCCAATACACACATGAAAAATGTTGATCACTGATTATTAGAGGAATGGAAGCAACAATGCTGTATCACCTCGGACCAGTGAGAACAGATAATACACCCTGTCCAGAAACAATAAATGTGAGTGAGGTATAACCAAAAACATGAATTTTTATTCACTGACAGTTATGCTCTTATTGGTTCAGCAACTCTTTCCCAGAAAACAGTTTGAAAGCTTAATTAAAACTTGAGAATAGAGCTTCATTTTGACCCTGCAATACCACTCCTTAGAAAATTGTTGAAATGTCTGCTAGCGAACTCACAGTTTGTTCTTTTTAATTTCTGTAGATTCTTTCTTTTTCTCTCTGGCTTCTTTAAAAGTCATTTTTGTCTTATAAAATTAGGTATGGAATTCACATTTGTCCTTGTTACAAACAATTAAGATTGCTGATTTGTCAAAAACAAGTGTTGAATCCATTGTAAAAAAATTTACGCTTGGGGTCAGACTGATAGTCCATCAGGTAGGGTGTTTGCCTTGCATGCAGTCAACTGGGGTTCAATCCCAAGCATCCCATATGGTCCCCTAGCACTGCCAGGAGTAATTCCTGAGTGCAGAGCCAGGAGTAACCCCTGAGCATCATTGGGTGTGACCCAAAAAGCAAAAAAAAAAAAAATTACTCTTTTCCCCCACAGGAAAAGAGCCTCCACACCTCTCTACCATTTTTCTACTCTCCTCCTTTAGAGTTAACACAGATATGGATATCAGGGGTATTATATAACAGATATGTAAAATATAAGTATCTTCTATAAGTAGGCAAATATATTCTCAGGGGTTATATCTCTTCCTTTTCTGTGTGACATATTCTATTTCATCCTATTATCTTCACTTCAATTACATTTTTTCATTTTTTAATCTATCATTTTTTGAAATAGTCATTGTATATTCTAATGATTTGGATTATTGGGATGATTTTGAACATTTTCCTGACTTGTTATTTGGCATACTGAACACTTTTTTCAGTGGACTTGATTTTCCTGCAATCTATGTAAATTTTCCTGCTCTGCTAATTTCCGGATTCTTGCTACCTGAGCCCCAGTCACTTAAGAGAAAGGCTCATTGTTACACATATTCAGTGACATTTGCCTTCCTCTACTTGTATGTAAACTTCACCCCTCTCAGAACACCCTGGGATCTTTGTCAACTTCCTAAGATAAGAGTAAATGTTTTCATCATATGTCTTTTACTAAAGGCTAACATTCTACTGCTTGATATCATGGAATAGGTAGAGCAGAGAATAGACAGGGCAGAAGACATTATGTCAAGATTCAAGACTCCAGATTCTGAGTTTCTATCCCTCTGATCTTTAGAAATAGATTGACATTCCTGCCACCCCATACCCTGGTATCAGTGCTCACTAAGTTAACTTTGTTGTTTAGCCTGGCTTCCTTTCATGTGAACCCAGTGATTCATTTAAATAATGATTGTGGTTTGTGCATTCAGAATTTAGAAGGCTCCAGAAGTGAACCATAGTCTTCCACATTGTAGAAGCTGAAATTAAATGTTGAGTCCATGTATGTTTCATAGTTAGATATCATAATGCAATCATATTAATATAATTATTATAGTGAAAAATTCCATTAATATAGCTATAATAGTAGCTTATATTTCTCAAACTAAATTAACCATTTTTCAACAGATAATATTTTAATTAACTTGTCATTGCACTTTTATAGGTATGTTCTATCACATAAAACAGGTTTCCGTTTATATGTGCATAAACAAATGATAGGAACTTTTATTTAACTATGTAATAAATTAAGTCCATTGATTAATTTAATCCTGACATCAAAACCCCATGTCAGAATTTTTTTCTTTATTTTCTAGGAGAAAAAACAAAGATGAAAAATATTTGACAATTTTTGTTGTCAATAATTTAGTATATGGCAAAGACTTGATCTAAAAAAAGGCCTTCATACTGAGATTCCCGTCAACAATATTTGTATAAGTTGTATGCAATAATTGTATGCAATTGGTAGTTGTTAATTACACCTTAATAAAACTGGGAAACGAGGCCCTGGGATATAGCTTAAAGGTAGAAGGCTTTTAGTTTGATCTCCCAAGCAATTTCCACATGCTAAGTGTGATTTCAGCAGCACACAGCAACTAAATTTGTCCAAGTACCACCACTGAAATGTATAACACTCAGGGAACATTATAGCTAAGGATGTATAATTTCTCATCAATTATAATATCAAAGAGAAGATGAGGCAGGATAAAATGAATTATTACTTGGTGTTACAGGAATCCTGTGACTCAATTACAATTTCTGTTAATGAATCCAGTTAAGTTTTGTTATACTGGTGGTCCTTTTTAACTAAAGTTCAACATGCTTTGCACAATATCATACTATATGTGGATATGTAACATACAAGCATGTGTATATATATATACATATATAATACAATATTTGTATTAGTGATTTTAAATGAATGCTGTCAAATCACAGTAGAATATAGACTGCCTATTATGTGCTAGTTGAATCAAGACACAAAACATTTAAATACAGTGTAAATATTATGTTAATGATATTATTTGAGTTTTATAAGTGACCAGTGGACTACCCCCTAGGAATTCTTGAAAGGAGACTCCCTGCCCAAATACCTTGATCAATATATTTTTCAATAATTTTCACCTTCTCATACATTTGTACAATGCATTATCAAATATCTCTCTTCTGGAACACTTCAGAGGCAGGACACAGCATCATGTAGAGTGAAGAAAAGAGAAGTGTCTGAGTAGCCAAATACTGATATATAAGATCAAAATTTCAAGAGAAAAGTGTACGTATTGCAATCCACAATATGTAAGAGTAGGAAAAGATAGGAGAGAGAAAAGAGATAAAGAACCTGCCTTGGAGGCAGGCTATGGAAGGGGGGGGGGAATTGGGGACATTAGTGGTGGGAAATGGGCACTGGTGGAGGGCGGGGTGCTGGAACGCTATGTGACTGAAACCTCCAAACAAGAACAACGTTGTAATTGTATATCTCACGGTGGTATAATAAAATAGTTTTAAAAAATTTCAAGAGAAAATAAAATGAGGAGAAGGAGAAACAAGAAGGGTGGGAAGGCTTCAACAAGAAAGTCTGCATCAGGAAAGTCTGGGGTTGAATCACTACCTTGAAAAATGACCCTCTCTCATTGAATCTTCATCTGCTCATTTGTGTAATGGAAATAAACCACTTCTCAGAATAAGAAAACGATTGGGAAAGTGCTTTGAAAAAAATAAAGTAATGATACTAAGTATGCCATTACTGCTAATATGCACACAGCCTACTATTGATGATGGCGAGCATGCCATCTCTTTGTAGACTACTAAACTCAGTCTTTTAAAAAGCTGGACTAAGGTTATATCCTGAGATAACAGTCACATGGAAAGTCCAATGGACTCAAAAGGTTCTCAGAGAAAATTTTATTGTACTTTTTTTGCTTTTATTTTTGCTTTTTGGGCACCTCTTGACTATAGTTTGGGATACTCTGGCTCTTAACTCAGGTGTTACCCTTGGTGGTGCTCAGAGGAATCATATGGGATGCTGGAAAGTAACTCAGGTTGGGTGCGTGCAAGGCAAACAACCTACTAAGATACTATCACCTGGCCCCAGAACAATTCATTTTGAGTCTGAAATGTTAATTGAGAGAAAGGATAGCATTTGAAATTAGAGAAAGAGTGTGGGTTTATGATGAATATTTACATTTATTTTATCAAAAAATATTCTATTGCATGTTCCATATTGCATATAAGATATAGTGTATGCCATTGAGCATATACTGCAGAGCATGTGGCATATATTGCTTATATCACATATACTACATGGCATCTATCACATAGTATGCTATCACATAACATATCACTACATTAACTATGCCACATACATGCCACATCAGATATATATAAAGTAGACTAGCCATATAACTATATATATATATATATATAGTATAGCATATTCCTTATAACTTTGCACTTGACATATAGCAGAGATATCATTTCAAGAGGACTTTAAGAGTTATTCAACCAAGTAAAGGAAAAGCAAACCTACTGGAAGAATATGTGCCAATCTGCAAGGTCCTGGGTCCAGAGCGATAGCAGAGTGGGTAGGGTGTTTGCCTTGCACACGGCTGACCAGAGTTCAATCTTGGCATCCCATATGGTCCCCGAGCACCAGCAGGAGTAATTCCTGAACAAAGAGCCAGGTGTAACCCTGAGCATGGCCGGGTGTGACCTAAAAAGCAAAACAAAACAACAATCTGCAAGGTCCTGAGCATTGTTTCTTGGAAATGAGACCCAGGTGTTGAAGAGATGGTGGATACACAGGGGGTTTGAGATCATTATGGAGTGTCTTGTGTCTGACTAAGTATTTATTCATTAAATGCTTGTAAACAACAGACTTAATTTGTGTAAACTAAGTTTGGAGACATAGGCACATAGGGAGTGACTTGGGTATAGCCATTCCAGTGACACAAACCATACAATGAAAGTGGATGAGCATTAAATACAGGCAAAAGATACACATGGCAACCCTTTAATGTATGTTCTGTAATCCATAGTCTGGGAAGGGAAGGAAAAGAGAAAGAATAGAGAGAAAGGGAAAGAAATAAAGAACCTGCCATGGAGGTGGGCTGGGGGGGGGGAGGGAACTGGGGATGTTAGTGGTGGGAGATGGGCACTGGTGGAGGGATGGGTGCTGGAACAATGTATGACCAAAACCCAAACATTAACTTTGTAATTGTATATCTTTGTAATTGTATATCTCATGGTGGTATAATAAAATACTTAAAAAAAAAGAAAGTGGAGAGTCTATAAATCTTGTCGCAACCAAAGAAACAGAATTTGGTAAATAAGTAAAAATTCTGTAAGATGGAGTGAGATGTCTTGTTTTGGTTACTTATATGAATTGCATTGTATGAAGATGAACAAAGAAGAGAAGCAGTTCTGGAAAGTCAAGGTCAGGAGCAGAGAGAGACAGAGAGGAAAGGCATTTCATTTGTTTAGATGTTAAAAATTTAAGGATCCTGGGAATGCTCAGGTAGTGATGACTTGGAAATTATATATCCACGGTTCAGCAGAAAACTATGCATTAGATATTAATTCTTCAGAATTAGGAGTATAAAATTGGACATCAAAGACTGGAAATCATCAGAATGTTGTGGATCAGGTTTAAAGGATTTTATGAAGGAAAACAATTGGAAGGATCCTGATAAATAACATGCATCAAAAAAGTGAACAAATATGATTGAAAAGCTGGGAGTAATGTAACAGTAGTAGCAGGAGGAAAACCTAGAGAGATTTAAGCCTGGTGTTTCTGGGAACACTGTAAACAAATAATCTTTACCTTGCTTTTGGAGTTGAAAAGGTCTGGGGTGAAGATTTCCAAACACACGTCTTTAAGTTATTGTGAAAACCAGCACTGAGTGAAATGTCGTCCAACTGCAGAATGGGGCAAAAAGCCCCAAGTCTGCAAGATTTGATCCTTTTCCTCTGGAGCAATTCTATTTGGATATGTCTGAATTCTGTGTGTGTGTATGTGTTGTGTTGTGTGCATTTGTCTGTCTATTTTTCTGTCTGTCTGCTTGTCTGCCTGTAATTTGTATAATGAAATCCCTCATTCTGTACACCTCTTCCTGATGACCCAATGCTAATACTAAGATAGTTTTACAAGCAGAACAGACATGACCAAAAGGGTTGAACATATGCTTTGCATACAGGAGGGTCAGATTTCATCTCCACAACCACATTGGCCCCTGATACCACTAAAGTGGTCTCTAAGCACAGAGTCAGGAGTAGCCCTCAAAGCAGCACCAGGAATGGCCGAATCCCTACTACTGCACCACCAAAAATTAAAAAAGAAAGATATATTTCAAAAAATATGTGCACAAATTGAGAAGCCAAGTCTTGGTTGATAATACATTTTCACCAGCCACCAGATTGGTTCCTATTGTCAAATGTTTAGTTGTCTGAAAAGGAGAAATAGCAACATCAATTCATAGCTTCAAGATTAGTTTAATATATGATGATAAAAATTTGCATTCTGTGAGAAAGACCAATTTTTTTTTCAATTTACAAGTTTTCCTGAATATCTTCAAATAAAATATAACTTTGGCCATTGTTAAATGGATTTTTTGGGACCCCCCAATATATTTGAGGTATCCGTTTGCAATTCTGGGTCAGCCAAGTTTGCAGCTCGATGAAGGGCCACAGGTGTCTCTTAGTCCTTCAATGGTAAAAACTACCTGGGCCATTCCATAAGTGCCTAAAGGCACTAGGATTACACCCTGAAGGTGTAATCACTCAGGTGTCACTCAGGTGACAATACTGTGCTTTTGAATAAAACCAGGACTGATTGCATACAAGGCATGCAGCTTAACTCCTTTGCTAGTTCTCTGACTCCATAAGCTTTATTTTTTACTTTTTCCCATAGGACATTTTTATTTCACATGACCATTCTCAAATAAAATAAAAGCATTACACTTCCTGGAATGAAAATAAAGACTGCAGAGAGTGAAGGGAGCAGCATAGAGGTTGCATGGGGAGGAAGAACTGGGCATCGCAAGAACAATCTGGGTGAAGAAAGATGTTAGTAAAGTTATTCTGTCCCACGTGTGGGTTGGCAAAAGATGTTTGCAGTCTATGGTAAGATGAGGACCATAATTTTTATTTTTAAAGTTGCCTTTTTATTTTTTTTAATCAAGCAAATTACAACACTGCAAAGTTATTCATGATTGAGTTTCAGGCACACCAATGTTCCAACATCAGTTTCTTCATCAGTGTCTACTTCCACCACCAGTTCCATACACCAGTCTACCTCTATTGCAGGCACTCTTGGTTTTGTGTTTCTTTCCCTTTTAGGCACTGTGGTTTACAAAAACGTTACTGAACTGGTAGAATGCTTATAGCTTTACCTCCTTTAAACACCCAGTACTCGTCCACAGTGACCACTTTCTGCTTTTATTCCCATGGTGGTACCTTCCCTGACCTATTATACTCTCCCCAGTGGCAAGCATCCTTCTAAAATTTTTTGTGAAGGGAGAATTAAGCTTAGTTTCCATTTTTTAAGCAGCAGCAGTGACTACTGTGATCTTGTGATGTCTTACCTATATAATTGCAAACATTATAAAAGTGTTCCCTCAGTTTCATAAACCCAGTAAGTTTTGGTCTCATAAAGGAAGAATCAAACAGGTAGAGAAAAAGGTAACCAAGGACTTCCTATAGGAGAATGACAAGTACATAGGAAAGGTTTCTTGAGGGAAACAAACAGAGAGGGTGGATCCAGATAACACAGTGGAGGGGGAAGCTTAAGAAACACCCACAGAGGATAGAGCTTAGAGGTACACGTGTCTAATGGGTAAGGCACTGGCGTGAAGTTCTTCACTTACGAGAACCACTTCTAATTGCTCTGACTGGAGCGTCTAAGTATATAGCAAGTTTTCAAGAGGGATCCCTGACTTTGTGCTCCTGTACTAATCAATTTTCATCGTAGCTGTCCTAGTCCTACTAGAAGAGCCATATTTTCATATGGAAGTGTGGTGCCAGGGGATGCATACTCAGGAAACTGCCCCTGCAGTTTGTGCAGCTTGACCATGGAAGGTATGGGAAGAGCAATACTGACTGAATTTTCACCATCATAATCCTTGAGTCTTATTTCTACCAGGTTTTATAGGGGGATGGGGAGGGACAGCAGGGGAGGCATGGGTGTTAAGACAGAGAAGAGATAACCAGTATATGCCGTGATTCTTTTCTTCTTCCAGAAAACACACTCATATTGGTGAGGGGAGTAAGGGAAAGAATGCCGGCAGTATGGAGCAACAACATTCTGGTAACTACAGAATTTTTTAGGAGAGTAGAGATGGACCCTCCCAACAGGACACAAGGTCATATTGAGCGAGGCTTTTATGAATAGAAATGAAAAACAGGAAGGAATATGCACCAAGACCCCTTTAGGATGAACTGCCACAATAATGCCAAATAGACTTAAAGAAACGACACATTCGGGGTCAGAAAGAAAGTTCAGCATGTCAGGTGCTTACCTTGCGCTTGCTGGGTTCAATCCCAGCATCTCATATGATCCCATGATCACCACCAGGAGTGGTTCCTGAGTGCAGAGCCAGGAATATGCCCTGAGTGTGTCCAGTTGTGACGTAAAGACAAAAAAGGAAAAAGAAAAGAAAAATGACATAGACCATGGAATAGAGTCTAATTTTTTTTACATACCGGAAATAAAATAATTCCCTCTAGTTGAGAAAAACATTTGTATTGTGACTTTGAAGGACAGAATCAGCTGGGGTGGGCACGGTGAGAGATTCACAGTCAATTAAAGAGAACATGCTCTTTATGCTTTGCATGAAAAGCTGGTATAGAATGTCTGATAGATGCTATTTATGACCTTTCTCCTTTGATAAATGGTACAGCTCATTTTTTAATGTGATTTTTATAGAATCTTTCAGAACAAGGAAGAAGGAAAAAGAATGAATCTGTGGCTGCCTCTCTTGAAAAATCACCGAGGCCCACAGCAAACTCTGAAAGTAGCAGTGTGAAGTCATTCTCCTGCTGGCCGCCGTGGATGGCAGATGGCAGGCAGGTGCACTTCTGCGGGATGAGCCGAAGAAGAGGGGCTTAATTAAAAGAACATGCTAACAGAGTCCAAACAATCTTGAATTGCCACTGTGTGGGCCTGCATGTATCTCCCTGCCCCGGAATCTTTTTTCACTCTTCTTACGACGCTCCCATTGTCCTCCCTGCAGCCCAAAGCAATGAAGCTGGGCAATTATTTCCCTTGTGGACAAATGACCAGTCAGAGTTGGCTGTCGGTCCAATAGGCCCTTCTGTGACTAACTCTGCAATTGAAATGGCCCTCAGGGATGAGGCCTCAGCTGCTACCTGCCAGGGCCATCTCTAATTGTCACCGAATCAACCTTCTGGTCACTTCGGTCCCCTTCATTGCTGTGTACACTGCCTGCTTTTTCACCCTGTCTCGTAATGATGGGACTTTCTTTGTTCCACATGGGATTCCCCCTTCTGAGTGGAGAGAGTGGAGTCTTCTCTTATACTTTTATAGGCCTTTTAGGGTCTTTGGCATGGAAGTTTCCACCTAAAATAATAGGGCTCACTCAATTCTCATGCCTGGTATGGGTGTCCTCAACAGCTGAGGCTCCAAATACGGAAATGTGCCCTTGAAAGATGGGGCTCACCTTTTCTCCTGAGAGTACAGGTTTTGGGGTGCATTAGGGGACTTCTTTACTGAATGATTTTTTAAAGCAAAACTGGAACTTGAACAGAGGACTCTTGATCCTCAGGGCTGCAAAGGAGTGTTAGTGCTTCTTCTGAGAGACAGGCCATCTTTCACTGTCGACCTCCCAAGCCAGAATAGCTGAGAACCTACGAGAAAGGAGTGGCTGTAGAGTGAAGGTGCTGAGGCCTGTGCCTTAATAAGAGAGACTGTGTCAGACACCCTGAATCTAAAGACCCAGTTAATAGCTGTCCAGCTAGCCTGGAGGCAAGTACGATTTGAACAAAAGAAGCTGAATGCCTCCTGGGGAATGGTACCAACAGAAGCTGGCTCAGAGAGGAAGAAGGAGGTAAAAGTTGAACTTTTCTGTAGGGTCCCAACATCCCAGAAATGCCCACTAAATATCCTTTCATTATACCATGCCTTTATAGGATCATATAAGATAAGCTCAATTGATACCTGATATCCAGGAAGGTGACATGTAAAAAAAAAAGGAATCATTAATGCCAGAGCTAAGGCCTTGCTATAGTATCTCCTTTAAAACTTTGCCAACTTTCTAGGTAAGCATGATTCTTGTGATCTTTCTCTACATTCCAGAAGCATGTACTTCTTTAAATAAATAACAGTGGGATGAGGTAGAGTAACATATACCAGAGCAGTTGTAGTCCCTGTTCATTTTGTAATCAATGTGTTCTATTACCTCTTTCCTATGGAAACAGTTGTCTATTCCGTAACCCAGCAAGGTGGACAATATTGGTTGTGTTCTATGATAAAGAAACTCTCTCCAAGAAAGCTGGAGGAACAGAGTAGAAAAGAAAGCCTGTGCAGAGTAGGCAAAGTCATTGGGAAGAGAGCCCGGATCTGCCTGGCTTCCAAGTCATTGTGGTAACTTCCCTAAGGCACACAACCTCATTGCACCTTGGATGGTGGGATTCATTCTTAACAAAAGCAAAACCCAACTGAGTCATTTCAATAGATCTTCCTTGGGACCAACGGGGAATGTGTAAAATAAGGAAACATACGAGCAAACCTGGAAAATATATTGCACTAACTACCTCTTGAAATAGTCATACTTACCTTTAGGTACTGCCATTGATCCTGGACCTGACTTTTCACAACAGTAGATTTTCTATCAAATGGCAAAGTAAGGGGAGAGGTTTGTTTTACACACAGAGACTTACTCAAATTTCACAGCAGAGACACACATATGTACACTCACAATCCAGCACTCAAAAAACTCATTTGTGCATGTGTCTATGCACATGCACAAATCTGTATAAAATGTGGTAAATATGTTGTTGTATATGATCCCTGCTATTCTTAAGAGATTTTATTTACACTATTTTTTTAACATTTGGAAGTCCCTTTAAAATAGAGAATTTTATAAGACTTAATTTTATAAGGCTTTTAGTATCTGAAATGTCCCTTATTTTAAGAGGGCATTTGGACTCCTGACCACCACTGTCCACACAATACAATTAGAATCTGTGCTACCTCAGTCTGCTGGGGTGCGTTTACACACACACACACACACACACACACACACACACACACACACACACACAAGGCCTGTCTGCTATTTGCTTCCAGTAATAAATATCAAAGTTTCCAATGGTAATATGAGGGAAATAAGGTCCTTAATATTGTGAGTAAAAACGGAATATAAATTTACATCTGTTAATCACAATACATTTTTTGAATAACAACTGCACTATTAAGTATGTAGCTCTTACTCATTTCACATTTATTTAATACCAAGTGCTGACTGTAACCATTGGATTTTCTGCCACATATTTTCACCTTTGAACTTACAGGTATATGTGATTTCTATTTTTGTGCAGAAAACATGGCACTAAAATGTATTAGAAAATTGGGAAAATATTTTATCAGGAGTCAGCCCATTTGGAAACTCTCAACAGACTTATTAATTTTTTTTAATAAAATATCCATGTGCCAAAGCACCAAGGATGGAAATGGGCTGATTCTTTCCTGAGAATCTTTCCAAGGCTTTTTCTTTGTAAGCAATTGTCCCAAGAGCTCTGGAACACCACTGTGCAGACATGCACGGTTGCTCACCAGTTTCCCTTCAATAGGAAGACTGACAAAACATTCTCCCAGGCCCTCAAGAAGACCCTCTTCCAGGGTTTAAAGGTCTGGCAAAGAGAGGCCACAAGGTCCTGGAACTTCACAGACCAGCGAAAGGATTGTGAGTTTCTAGGTACAAATAGATAGACTCCAGAGCAATAAGCATGCAAATAATATTTTTAAATAGCATTTGTGTGCCAGAGATGGAGGAAAAAAATGGGAAGAGTAAAAATAAAAAAATGTAAGAAGCATTTTGTTATAAAAGGGTGACCTCTAGCATTTTTCACTCTGAAAGTAATCATCTCTGCACCAAACCAGGGTGGTACTCAACCTTTGTTCTCAAGAAATAAAAACCAAGCAGCCAACAAATGCCTAGAATGAAAAGAAAAATCATCAAAAATAGGTGAGCACAGTGGATGACTTTGCACAGAGCCTCGGGTACAATCATCAGGTCTGTCGGGTTGCAGGGCACCCTCTCTCCAGCTTTGGAAACCCCAGCCATGTCTTGGAGAGTTGAATCTATTAGCAACCACCTTTTTGTGAAAGTGATGCTATCATTGTGGCTGTAATTTATGCAAAGAAATTCTGCTGCACATGATGATTAAATTATAGCATACAATGCAGGGTTTCTATACGTGATTCCCCCTGGGTGTCTCACTTTTATCTGCATTAAGATCAGGTCTTTGAAAATTTGGTGCACATGGGTTTCACTAAAAAAAAAAGAACATTTCCACATGTTTCTGAAGAGGAGAGAGCCACACTGCCACTTTTACAGAAGAGTCCGGAGGTCCAAACCCAGTGTGATTCCTGGGGAAAAAAAAAAAGGAAGGAAGCGAGAAGGGTGGGAGCTGGGGTGAGGGGTTTGAGGGGGGTGAGGGTGGTGCTGTGCAACTGACTTTATTGAAAATAAATGTGTGGGGGGGGGAGAGACGGCAGCGTGGAGGCTTGCAGACGCTGACAGAGGACTCAGGGGTGAACATGCACTTCTGACCCAGACAGCGTGTTGCCTTGTGACTATAAGTAGATGCAGCCTTTTGCTCCATATCCTCGCTGCCACCATCTTAGCACAGGCTCTGCCTGAAGGTAAGATGGAGGCAGCTGAAAGAAACCTGAAGCCCTCCCTCTGCACAGCGCCCGGCATCTCAGCCTCCCTCCTCTGGGCTTTGCAATGTATTATTCTCCCCACTTCAGCTGAGTCAGGAGGAACTACCGGATTGCCGATTGCCAGGCGGTCCACATGCTCACAAAGCCTGTTGGACAAATGGTTCCTGGCTATCACAGGGCCTGGGAGCTCCTTTTTAAAGCACTAGTGTGGGATTTTAATGGGCTATTTGCCTTCTTGTTTTTTAATATGTATAAACTATCCCTGTGGGGCTGATTCATTCCCTGAGCTAGCTGTCTTTCTCTCCACCCCACCCTCTCCAAATGCATGGCTCTGGGGGGGGGGGGGGGATCTCTGCAAGCATTGGGGGACATGGGGCCCTGTTGGGGGCAGGCTGTAGCAGGGGAGGGCCTAGGCCCGCCTGCTGACTTGTGGTGGGGAGGCTGTTGTGAGCAGAGAGGGCTTCTCCCCTCTGCAGTCTCCTTATTTGGCAGGCCTGCCCTTTGGATCCTTAACAAAGAGACCTGTCTTCATTCAGCTCCTGCCTGGATGGGGAGGCTGAGAGTTGGAAAGACCCTGAGAAATGATGAGCAAGGATTCAGGTCATTTCTGGCTCTCCTGGGGAACTCCGCAAAAAGAATAGCCCAAGATTGATTCCTCAACACGGTCTGACCTTCTGGGCATTGGGTCTAGCCTGCTATCTATCATGTCAGGGAGGAGACAGCCAGAAGTGTGTGTGTGTGTGTGTGTGTGTGTGTGTGTGTGTGTGTGTGTGCGTGCGTGCATGTGTATGTGTGTATGTGTGACTGCATCTTTTAAGAATATTAATTCATACTGAAATCTTATTTAATGCTTATCCACCATAAACTCTATTTCTAACTAAGACAGGAATCAATACAATTCTTACAAAGGTTCTTTCTTGCCTCATCTCCAAAGCACACAGACACAGATGAGCACACATGTCAGGACACACCTAGGTACTAAAACCACGCAAGTAGAGAAAGGCTGAACTTAAGCCGCTCCCTTTCTAATTTCAATTCAGGCCCAACCTGGAAAATCGTGCAGTGCCCCTCCTGCATTCTCCTCATTGTGTCCACAGGCCTCAGACAGTTGCAGACACTCACCTCATTCTACGTGGTCTTGGATGAAGTGCTCTAAAACAGCCGATCTGAAGAAACTGGGTGATCCCCATCCAGCACTTTAGCTGACCTAAGGTGTAGGTTTTGAGAATAATGAGTAGGCCATGGGCACCTCTTCACTTTCTTTTTCTTTTTATTTATTTATTTATTTATTTTTGGTCACACCCGGCAATGCACAGGGCTTACTCCTGGCTCTACACTCAGGATTTACTCCTGGTGGCACTCGGGGAATCATAAGGGGATACCGGGAATTGAACCTGGGTTGGCCGTGTGCAAGGCAAACACCCTACCCGCTGTGCTATTGTTCTGGCCCCGTTCACTTGCTTTTCCCTGCCAACAGAGAGGAGAACTCTTCACGCCTCCTCCTGAGCAAGTTTTACTGTGAGTCAAAGGAGCCACACAGGCACCAGGCCTGCCACCTCAGCCAGGAAGCCATTGCAGGGCTGCCACGCCTCCCCTTCATTGGCCATCTTTGGATTCAGTTCTGTTTCCCAAAGGCATTCTGGGAGAGCACACAAGGTAAGTTACATGCTTCTTCCTCTTTCCTAGATTTGTAGGAGAAAGATGAAAATATAAGGGCTTAGGCAGACAAGAGTAGAAAATAATACAGCATACATCTATTAGATGTATGCTGTATGATTGTGGTATAAGCATAGAATATTGTATATGTGTGTTCATGTGGAGAGATATATACATAGAATGATTGCTATTGATCCACAGAGAACATAGGAAATACATGGCAGCATGAAGTTAGTTATCTCTTGATGCTGTGATAATTAACTCTATTTGATTTTCCATACTTTTCAATTTTGTCCTAGAGGAAGTCCAATGAGGTGTTTCTGCAACACAATCAGAAAACATATTAACTTAAAACAGACAACGTGAGCATTACAGTCTATCGTTATTTTATGACTTCTATAAAAATCAGTCAAGGCAGCGACTAAAGTTCCACTCAAGTAACAATGTTCTCAGTGGATTTTCTAACTGCTAATTTATTTTACTTTTTGCCTTGGTCTCTTTACTGGACTATAAAAATCCCCGTGGTCTGTGCTGCTAGCCAATACTGGATATTTCTTCTCTTATTTTTCTGAATAGCAGAACCACCTGTGTTCAGCTCAGCGCACACAATAAGACACTTCACACTCTTCCTTGTGACTAACGACATTTGCGTGTCTGTGTTCTAGATGATGATGTTTGATCAGAAGAGGGATGTACAGTTGTTGCCTCATGACCTCCAAGGGTCTTGTCACTACCATCCTCCACTCTCTTTTCAGTGTCTGCAATGGGAACAAATGAACACAATAGCATTTTTTTTCTTTTTGGGTCACGCCCAGCAAAGCTTAAGAACCTCCTGGCTCTTCACTCAGGAATAACTCCTGGCAGTGCTCAGGGGACCATATGGGATGCTGGGGATCAAACCTGGGTCGGTGCGTGCAAGGCAAATGTCCTACCCGCTGTGCTATTGCTCCAGCCCCAATAGGGTTTTTTTAAGATGCACTCACCACTGTAACTTCACAGTTTCTGGCATGGTTGTCTGGCCTTACTAGCTTGTCTCAGAGTCATCCCATGCACTAAAGTTGTAACGTAAGAGAACATGGGAAGGTTTCACATCTTTTTCTCCTAAAATCTTGGGGCCAATGGATACCTGCAATCTCTCATAAATTCTGAGATGATCCACTCTTAAACATTTTTCCATATCTCCTTGAAATCACCCACAAATGTCTGAACTTTCAGGTACCTACTAATGAAACTTTTTTGGGTTACGCATGCTGTTGTAAAATACACATTTCTATTACCCAACTGCCATCTGTCCAAATTGCTGACTCCTCCTTCCTGGGGAGTGATGGGTGAATTTTACAAGCTCTTGGCATTTATTACTTAGTTGTTTTCTCACTTACTGTCTAAGCAAGTGCATTTATTCCTTGTTTATCTCAGACTGAAGCCTCATCTCCCAAACTACCCTCTGGGGTTTCTCCTGAGCAGCACAGAAAGTTCAAAGTGTGGGGTGCAGCAAACAGGCTTTTAGTAGCAAGTGCTCTCTCTTCTGTAACGGACACTCAAGGACCTGCCAAGGAACATTTATCATGTTGCTCTGGACTCCTTGCATTCCCGTAGATGTGTCTCTCCCTGTCTGTCAATGCTTCTAAATTGAAATCAAACCCTCCTGATTTTCCAGATTGTGGTAAAGAGCCGCCGTCTCCTTTCCCCTTCCTTCAGAACCATGCATGGATGACAGCACTTATGTAGAGCTTAAGTTCAGATGTGAGGGAGGAGATGCAGGGATTCCCTCAACTCTTTCTAACCACTCCCACTCTCTGGAGGATTAAAATGCCTGCTGACCTCACATCCCTGGCCCGGAACTCCACCACTTCTGTGCTCTCACCAGAGAAGAGACCTCCCCCACCATCATTTTCATTTAGACCTGCATCATTTTCTGATACAGCATGTCTGAAGCCTTTGTTCAATTATTTAAGTACTTGTTGACTTACAGTTATTGGAAATAAATTCTCTCTGAGAATAGAAAGATCGTAAAAGCAGTGGACTCTGATATTCTATCTGCTAACACCTGCCATTGATTGAAATTCTTGGTACGTCTATAGCATATAAAGGTCTATAGCATCTATCAGCTTTACTCACAAGGGCCAAAATATGGAAGGAAAAGCTAAGTATCTGTCAACAGATGAATAAAGATGTGAGGTATATACAGTAAGTTTTCCATTAACTTTCTGTCTATGCACTTAGAAATTGCAATTTTGAGCAAAAATCACAGAGAGAAAATCAAAATCAGGTTCCCAAAAGTCAAAGTCATTTTATTCAATGCAAGAAGGCTAGGTTTTTATTCACATCCATCTTATAATAATGCAAAATTTAAAATGTGTGTATGTGTGTATGTGTATGTGTGTGGTGTACATGTGGGTATACACAAGTTTGTGTCCAGACTAAATAAGAATTAAAGTTTGCCATTTATCATAACAGTTAACATGTAATAGGAATAAAAACTCTGCACAACGAAGTCAGATGTAAACAAGTAGCGAATTACAGATATATCGATTGTGAAATTACCAGACTCATTGAAGAAGAAAGCAGAATATTTCTCAGGGGATAAAGGAAAAGAAAGGAAGGGAAGATTGGGAAAATACCATCAGATGCTGCTATTTCTCCAAATTAAATAAAATAATTTATTTTCAATCTCCTGATTGAAAGAAACTCCAATATTTCTGAGCCACTCCTTCTAGTTTAGAGTGAACAGAATACCGAAAGATTTACTAAGAGTTCCATCAAGGCGTATTTTTGTTTTTAAGCCTCTTGAGTTCTATAAATAAACTTTTTGTATATTTCTTATACTCTCTTTTAAGTAAGCTTATCCAATCAATGCAGGCCTAGAATACCCTTTTTAATTGTCTTATGATTATATCTGTATGTTTAGCAGCTTCGCTTTTCCCAGCATGCCCAACCTGTGTGGGGTCCCAGGACCACTGGACAGTCACAATGACACTGACAATAAGAAGGCAACTGTTTCCTTTAACCAAGTCATCTTCTGCATTCCCTGGTGTACACTCTCTCCTCTCTTCCTCCCTCCCTCTCTCTCTCCTCCTCCTACCTTCCTCTCTCTCTCTCTCTCTCTCTCTCTCTCTCTCTCTCTCTTTCAAAACACAGCCACATCTCTGTAGCTTCCTCCACTGTCTGCCCCAACATTATGCTTTTCAATAAATCCAAGCTTCAAAATCAATAGTCTGAATCATTTTCTAGTTGCCTGTACACATTTGCTTTTAGCCCTCGGACACAAAAACATTAGCAATCCTATAAGCAAGAGAGCTCATATCTCTTTTCTGGTCTTATTTTTTTGGGGAGAGGGTTGGAGGGTGAGGGAACGGGGTGGGAAGGGGAAAGAAAAGCATCCACAAAAGAGGGGGACAAACTAGGGGACCTCAATTACTAAACTTTGAAAAGTGCACTATGACCATTGCTTCTATATTCAGTCAGTAAATTCTCGGTGGTGGTTGAGGACAAAGAACAACAATCATCTCTGCCTCCTCATCTTTGATGCCAACAAAATGCACATTTGAAAGATGTAAGAAGGGAAATTTGGCCAGCAGGGGGAGTGTGGCCCTTGGGAGAGGTTAGTCATCTTGCCCCACTCACTTGTGTGTAGGTTGAATATATTACTACAGTTTGGATTTTGTTATTACTGTTTTGGTTTGGTTTAGTTTAGGGCCACATCAGGCAGTGCTTTGGGCTTACTTTTTTGTTCTCAGCTCAGGGAGCATTCCCAATGATGCTCTAGAAACAGTATGTGGTGCCAGGGATCGAACCTGGTTTGGTCACATACAAGGCAAACTTGGTAACTGCACTAAACATCCTAGCTCTATTTTGTTTTTTTTTTAAAACCCTTTTTACTTTTTCTGAGATCTCAGAATAGGTAAGTCTGCTGGATAAATTAGCTATGGCTCTACAGAGATTGGTGGTCAAATTGCTCTTTCCTATCCTTGGAAAATGTCTGAACGTGTCTTAAATAGGAAAAAAAAATCAACAAAAGTAAACAAAGTTGAAAGCTGGAAGACAACATGTAATCTCAGTGTAATCTCAATTACTTGAATAAAATTATTCATCACCATCTATGGAACTCATCCTTGTTATCAGATCTACCACTACCTTTGGGGAACATGTGATTTTGCTGTACAAAGAACTGCTGGCATGGGGGCTGGAGAGATAGTACAGGAAAAGAACATCTGCCTTGCATGTGATACACTCTGCATCTATCCCCATCGTCACATATGATTCCTGAAAACACAGCCAGAAGTAGTCCTTGACCACCACTAAGTGTGCCCCTCAAAGTTGAAGAGCTCCCCAAACAAAAGAACGTTTCCATAAGCCTTAAATAAAGCAGGGGGTGTTTAAGGAGATTATAAAAAGCAATGATGTCCAATAAAGCCAGAGTAACTTGTATTGGGGTGGCCAGGCAACTGGAGTGACCCTGGGGTGGCCTAGAGATTGTTCCCTTCTGAGTCTAGACCTCCTGGGCAGAAACCAAAGAAATGCATCTGATACAAATGGGGCTGCAAAGCTGTTTTCATAAATCGCAGCCTGTAGGCCTTTTAATGTGTCAGTATAACCCTGCCGTTAACCATATTTAATTGCTATCTACAGTAAGTTCCGTAGATCATTACCATACTAGACATTTATCAAAGATCCTTATTAGCACAGGGCAAGGGAACACAACAAATGATGAGAAAGGAGATAGTAGAGAGAACTGCAGAAAAGAGCTCACACAAGTCAGTCAGCTAGGAGAGAACTTCTATGCTTTGACCAGTCAATGTGTACACCCTGGGCTCAGTATCACAGAGAAATCATTCATTATTTCCCTCCTCCTGGACTCCTTTCCCACACTGAACCCTGCTCTCTTACAGACAAAACTGATGTATACAATGACTGGCTGGAATAGGCAACTCAGGTGACCACAGTACACACCTGAAGATTCCAGGAGCAGTACCTGCTGGAGGAAACTTCCTTCAGTAGTCCATCAGATCAGCAAGGGGTGATTAGCAGCTCCTACCTGCCCGCCCCGCCCGTTTTAAGCTTACTTAACGGCGGCACACAAGGAAAGGCCGCAGGATCAGGCAGAACCCCAGCCACGAGGCCAGGGGACCACCGGAAAGCGAAAGCTCAGGAAGCCCCGAACCGCAGAACCCGAACCAGACCCCCCTCCCTCCCACGTATGGAAAGCAGGGGGCCGGCCCAGCAACCCCCCCCCGCACCCCACCAGGGCCTACTAGCAAGTTTTGAGCGGAATCTGCCTGGGAAGCCTTTGAGTGTAGAGAAGGGGGCTGAGAGGCATGTCTCGTACCAAAGACCAAACTAAGCCAGTTAAATATTCTCCAAGCCTTCACAAGTCTCTTCTACTTTATTGTAGTTTATATTTAGGCCGAGAATCAGGGAGCCAGCGTGCATGGAAGCAAAGCATTTCTCCGCAACAGGGGCCAGCGGGCCGCAAAGCGGAAGATCCAGCAGCCCGATGATTGGGTAGTATGGAAAATATTTAACCAGCAGACAGCAACAGGCGGAAACCCACAAGACACCCCCCACGGAGGAGCGGGAGGCACCCAGAGCAGGCGCGCCCCAGGCCGCAACCTAACCCAGTACCAGTTACTGTGCAAAACATAAACAGGTCACCTGAGATTAGTAGCCCTATATAGGGATATATAATTAGGGGACATTTCTAACAGAAACCACAAGACATTCTATTCTCACCTACTCAGTTTAAAAAAAATATTTTAAAGTTAAGTAATATAGATGTCTAACTGTTCACATTTTTTTATTTTAATTTTTCTTATCAGAATTTAGATGCTGTCCTTTATTTTTTCCCTTCCTAATTGGATCAAAGATTCTTTTGGGCTTCATTTTCTGCATTTCCTCAGATGGGGCTGATACTAGGACCAGAGCCAAGACTGCTTTCTATTCTTCATGGTGCTGCCTGTTCATGGGTGCTTTGAGCTCCCCTTCTTCAGAATCATCCTTCCCGGAGTCTCAGAAGTGCCCAGACTTTGTGTGTCTGTACCTTTACCACAGTGATGACACTTTCCTCAGGCTGTCCTTGGGACAACTATCAATTAGACCAGCTTTTGCCAACAGTTATTGTTGCAGGACACCTAAAAGCCTAGGCCTCTGCATCTGCCCTGGATTGCCTCCTGCAGGTCACTTCATAGATAGGGAGTAGTCTGAATGTGGCAGTCTTATCTGACCATGTATTCTGTACTGGCTGGTATTTATTCTCTCATGCTACCACAAGCATCGTGGGACTAGCTAGATCTTACCAGCATATTTGCCTGGCCACGTTGGATATCTAAATAATTAGACCAGAGACCAATGCTGTTTGCCTCCAAGCAAGCAAGCATGGCTCCCTGATAACTCAAAGGCAACTAAAATACAAAACTACCGTGAAGTAGATGAGACTCTTGTGAAGGCTTGGAGAAATATTTAACTGGCATTAGTATTAGTCTTTGGTACAGAGACATGCCATCTCAGAAACCCCCTTCTCTACCCTATAAAGGCAATTCCAGGCAGATCTTGGCTTAAGATATTAGGTGAGGTGCTGGAAGAAATTACCTGAGGGCATTTGATCCTTCCTGCCAGGGGAAGTTAGATTTAGCTTATAGCTACTCCCAGCTCTGCTAGGAGGCTTTCAATTAGCTCTGGGTCCTTGTAAACAACCAGATGGTCTCCTGAAGTTGCTACAATTCTATGGAGTTGGTTTCCTGTTTACATCTCTAGATAGCCCAGCCCATAATGGGCCGGCCTGGGAGTTTTGGGTGGATTTCTAGCTATAAAATAAGCTGCAAGAAGAAAGAAGCTCTCTTTTTTTCCCCTTTTTGCCATTTCGGCTTCCCTTGGTGTTTTGCTTCTCCATCCTCTCCACTCTCTGTTGGGCCTCAACACGTGGTGGCAGCCATCTTGGCCTACATCTGGCTGGGGCCTAGCTGGGAACCCAGAGCCCAGAGGTTTTCCCTGCTCTTGGATTGTATATTGGATCCTGTGATAGTAAAGCCCTTTTAAACTGCATCGGATTCCTGAGTCTTCATCCATTCCCCGCCGGCTTCAGAGGTAGAAGGGAACTCGCTGATGATGGGAATCGGTGCTTTCCTGACCCCAGGAAACATTTCTAAGGTTCTTTTATGGAAACTTAGACACTGTAGCTGTTTATTCTCATGTAAGAGTCCACCCTAGACTCTGGCGGTGTGAAGTGCTCCACTCTAAAAACAGTATCTGCACACTCCATGAACACCCCTAGTAGCAGGTAGCTCCTTTTCTAAGATATGCTTCTGGTCCCAGTAGATGCATAAAGTTTTTCATTTCAACCCTCACTCAATGCTCTTGCCAAATGTTTTGTTTCCCACTTCTTCTAGACCTTGCAAGTTGTCCTTTAATGCCCTCTAAGAAAACCTAACGCAGGTTTTTAAAATACCTTCAACATTCACTTGTGTATAGAGCATGGATTTGAGTGTGAAAATGCACTGCCTCATGCATCTTCGACCCAGGAAATCACCCTACTTTACACAGGATCTTGCTGCTTAGAAAAAGGCAGATGCAGAACCTGAATGAAATCTACTGGTTGAAGGTTTGGGGAAGATAGCTCCAAGAGCAGCTGCACACTCTGTGCACAGGTGACTAGAGTCCAACCAACGGTGTCCCAACACCTCGGGAGCAACCTCTAAGAAATGCACTGGAAGTAGCCTATGAGAACTGCTGAGGAGAACTCAAAAGCAAAACAAAATAAGAAATGTTTTGAACTGCCACTTAGAGCAGAGCAGACCCACAGTGGCCTTCAAGCATAGATGAATGTGAGGCTAGTGCTGTGTTGGAATCTGAAGCGCTAGCATATGTCCCAGTTTTTCGTTACTCTGGACTTTAGTTTTCATGGATTTCATTCAGCTGTTAAGTTTACTGGAGACAGCGCATATAAGCTGCAGACAGGGTTGGGTGTAGTCTTTTTGCAAAGCTGGTGTTGAAGTGACCCCTCAAAATCCCCAGTAGTAGCAAGGACATTGGAAATGACTGTTTTTCCTCCCCCTTGGAAGGACAGAAACTTTGATGATGATTTCCTGGACTCTGGGGGCTTTATAGTTTCTCAGTGCAGGAAACAAAGGAGTTGAGTGCAGGATTGAGGCTGATCAAACTTCCACAGCCCTGTCCTGCCCAATGCACAGTGCTGTTTGCCAGGGCTTCAGTCCTTCTTGAGATGGTGGAGCAAAACAACTAACTTCTGATACTCACTTCCCAGAAATGATCAGATGACAGACAAAGGCACATGCACCATGACAAAACCAACCAGCGCCCCATCCCCAGGGGCCACCTTTCATGGTAATGGGGCTAAAATGCTGATCTTCCAGCCTCTTCTGCCAACATCTGCACAGGGGCCTGACCACAGGGAAGGGCAGTGAGGACTGATGCAGTCTTTGGTTTCCCTCACATGGGCTCTTCAGAGGGATTCTCTCTGCTCAAGCTATGCTAAGGATAGCAATGGTTCTTTCTAAGGAAATGGGAGATTAGATGGATTAGATATTCATCATTTATATTTTTCCTTGTTTTAAACTCAAGTTTACCAATGCATCTGCCTTCCCAATTTACAATGCATCTGGCCAAAATAATAGCTTTTTTCAAAATGCAGTTCCACGGTGACCTGGACTTCCCATTACGCAATAAGATTCTACTCTGTTTTTCCCACTGTTCTTTTCTTCTGGGTAATTCAGATTTAGGGGTGCTATGCAGCCCATCCGTTAGCGTGAGTTACTGGAGCTAGGAAAACCCCATTCAGAAATTTAGATCCTCGCAACTTCTCAGCTCAAGCAGTCAGGTTAAGTTACCCAAATGCTCAGGTCTTGATCCCTCTTACATGGAAAGAATGGAAGGAAGATTATTACCTCAAAGTGTGGTTATGAGGTAAGAGTATTTGACACATTTATATGAGTACTTGACACACAGCAAGGGCAAAAATGTATTTATTTTATTACTATTGGTATAAAAATAAGATTAGCAAAGGCAGCAGTAATATTGCACTAAGGTGATACTAAGATAAATCAAGGGATGGCAATAAGATACCATATGCTTTTGGTATGACCTGAAAATATCCCATAAAGCATCTCCTAGCTCCCCCTGAGACTCTGAGAGCATTGCATAGATGCAGACATAGCTAAAAGATGTTTCAGTAGATTTGTCACCCTGTGCTCAAAGGAAAATTCTCAGGTGATTTAAACCACAGCCCAGAATCCCTGGTTATGGTTTTTCAAATGCTTACAATATATTTATTAACCCTCCAGAGAACAGCTTTATGATTAATTTAGTCTGACTTATGAATAGTGGTCCAATGACATCTGATCCCAAATAGTAGGAAAAGATCCTTTATTGAAGACTGAACCTCATCAACAAAAAATGGTTTAGTGTTTAAGGCACTAGAGTGTTTAAGGCAGTAGAATCAAGCGACTACTTAGTGAGGGGAATGAACAAGCAGAATCATTTTAGAACATTGAATAGTCAGGAAAATATTGTAACCTCAAATGGGAATGCCCTGGAGAACCACCTTTTCTTAAACTCCCCACATAGAGACATTCCCATCACACGTTTCTTATGTCTGGATCACGTTTCAGACATAAATCAGAATTGCTCAGGTTAGCCCTTGGTCCATGTGCACAAGGGATATAGATTTGGACTCTGAGTTGAGGGTGGTAGATTCCCTTTGGACCTCTGCTAACAGAGCAAGGCCACAATCTGTCTTACCTCCCTACATCTCGACAAAAGGCATAAACTGCAGGCAGGGACTGTCCTGGACTCCTAAACTCGGGTTCTTCTAGGAAAAGAAAGACACATCCACAATTTCAAATGATTTTGTTCCATTGCCAAATAATAGGCTCACACAGGGAAGGAATTTGCTCTTGGGCAGTCAGTCTCAGAGCAGCAAAGCTAAGTCAAAATTTCAAGTTGGAGCACTTGCTGCTATTATCCCCCAGAATCCTCTTTTAAGGGAACGTCTGCATCTGCCTATGTTCAAATGCAGACACTGCCCCTCCCACCCAAAGTTGTCAAGACCCAGAGCCCCTGTGGTGAACCCAGGAAATCTGGCTCAGCAGGTGATAGTTGTGCACCCCTGATGTTCAAAACACACCCAGGAATAGACTGCAAAGCTGTGAATAGAAAGTGCAAGCCTTGAGAAAGATTGATTTGAACAAAGCGTCTGTTCTTTCCTTGAAGAATTATCACCTAAGTACCCACTGTCCCTTGGGCTGAAAACAGCAGGCAGCCAACCAGTCAGGTCTGCACACAGGGAATAGGTCCACAGGAACGGAGCCCTAGAAAGTAATGCACAAATGAGGGAAACCAGGGACCGTGCTGGGGATGTACCTTGACAAGGGGAAGAGACTTAGAGACTATGCACACAGCTTAATAGCTTGTGGAAGCTCTGGGGACAAAACGCTTCTGGTCACTTTTCAGAAAGCCGTGATCAGGACTTATCTGGACTGCTTCTGCCATGGTGGTAGGTACCCAGTCAAGTCTAAACCTTGGCTATGATGGCTCACTCTGCTTTTATGACCTTTGGGGATAACTACAAATTTTTTTAAACTTAATCATTAAATAGGAAAGCTAAAAAGTCACTAAAAGCAACAAAATAGTGGTTAACAAAGATTAGGGGAAGGAGGGATAAATAATATAGTGTGGAGGGGTTTTAGGTCAGGGGGAACTACTCTTTATGACATATAATGGTACCATAATGCATTGAACCTTTGTCTATCTCATAAAGCACAAGAGTGAATCTTAGTATACGTACTAGGTATGGAGTGATGATAGAGCGTCTCTGAGGGCTGGAGAGACACTATAGCAGGTGGGATCCCTGCCTTGGAACTGATCCAAGCACCCATATGGTCTGTTGAGACCCTCCCTGAATGATCCCTGTGTACAGAATCAGGAGTAAGAACTAAACTCCAGCAGGTATGGCCCCCCAAAACTAAATAAATAATAATAATAATAACAGCAACAAAATAGAAATAATAATAGTAATGTGCTTCTGTTAGCTCATCAATTATGATGAGCATTGTGTTACAGGGCATGTTATTGTGATGTTATTGGTGATGTTATTGTGTGGTACATGTAGGAACGGGTCTGTGGGAAAGCTTAGTGCCACACCCTCAATTATGTGGAAGACCCCAAACTGTTTCAAATAATTCAGTCTTTCAAAAAACCAAATAAATATACAAAATATTACTAAAATACTTGTCTGTTAAAGTGCATCTTCTATAAAAATCTTTATAATCAAGGATCAGGTCTGAGGCTCCTTGTAGAATTTGACAAACTAAGGGAAACTCTCTCCAATGGCCTCATGTCAGGAGAAACTGCTCCGATCCCATCTTCAGCCTGTAATGTGCTAAGGAAAGCTCGGAGGGTTGATGAGAAAAGAACTTCAAAGAGAGCAAAAGGAGAACTGTAGAGTTTCTACAAAACCTTGAAACCATAAACCTCATACTGTCTGTGTTTTGGGAACATACCAACCAAGCACCTGGACAGTAAGATGTCCATAACTTGGCTGATGTGAAGTTCATGCGTTAATTCATAGGAGCGAGATTAAAGTCTGTTCCGTAGAACACAGCAGAGGGAATCTGGACATTTAAGAAGAGACTTAGCAGATACAACTCTTGACCCAGGGACATATGGGCGTATTTACAGTGAAGAAGACCTTGTTCTATTGTTTTTATCTTACTCTATGTATCCGCTTCCAAACCTTTCAGATGAGACAGCAGCAAAGCCTGCTGCAAGGAAAGTACCCCCTGGGAAGACGCCTGCCAATAAATCAGTGCTAAGTCATTCGCACCCCACACTCTGTGTGGGCTTCACACCTGTTTATTCATGCAATCCTTTACCCAGAGCTCAGCAGGAAAATGCCATGGCACCTGCCTGGTAGATGCCTACCCCAATGGCCAAAGTATGGTAAAGTGAGTTGCTTCCTGCCCCTTAGTCCACAGTGGCCTCTTTCAAAGAACTCTAACTAAATTGTCTATCAAAACTGCACTTTATTTTTTCATCTTAAAAAAAAGAGAAGAAGAGAGAGGCCCAAAGGTAGGACACTTGCCCTGTATGTCACTAACCTGGGTTTACTCCCAAGGCCCCCTACAGGGACCCTCAGTAGCAGTGCTAGTGTGATTCCTGAGCTCAGAGCCAGGAGTAAGCTTTAAGGACCACTGGCTATGACCCCGAAACCAAAATTAAGTATACATTAAAGGAATATGATGTGTGTGTGGGGGGGAGTGGTAAAGAATCATATTAAGTTCCTGCAAGTTTGGCCATTAAGTTCTGGATATTTATGTCTTATTTATGATGACTTTGGAAGACACCTGACAGTAACTGGGTCTACGCCTGGAATATCCACTTACCTGGAAGAGTCTGCAATGATGAAGAATGGAGGGAGAAATTATAAGAGCCTGGGTCCTCTGTTTGGTTTTGATTTTTTGGTCTTGCGGGCCACAACCAGCAGTTTTCAGGGCTTCATCCTGTCTCCATGCTCGGGGATCACTCTTGACAATGCTCAGAGACTGTACGCAGTTCGGGTATGGAACCTGATTCAGCCATGGGTAAAGCAAGCACTTTCCCCCCTATGCCATCTCCCTCGTCCACATTCCGGGCTTTCAGAGTTGCCAAAGATAACCAGATTGTGTCCCATCCCAGTTTTGGACCAGAGCAACTTTTAAACACTGGTGTTCTAAAAAATGCTCAGAGTTGTCACCTCAAAGATGTAACAAATCCCGTGCAGAAACTCTCCACACCTTGTACACTACCATGTACCTATACACGGTAGGTGCACAGCCTGGAGGGGTGAGTGGGGCTAAGGGGGCAGCACTCAGACAGGAGTCAACGGAGCCCATTTGAAAGCCGGTCAAATATGTGGCTTCAAACAAATGACAACATCACATTACCAATATTCTCAGTCTGTATATTGAGGATAACTAAATAGTTTTTCTAATGGAGCTAAACAGAGCTATGTGAAAATTAAAAAAAAGACCACATGTGCAAGGGAATTAATACAACGGTTTGCACATTCAAAGAATTCAAAATAGGCCCCTTATAAAGATTTCATTTAATCTTGAGACTAAATCCTCAGATGGGTAAAATCCATAAATTTTCCTGCAAGGAAACTGAGAGCTGAGATTCCCGTTTGCAAAAGGACCCAGTTCAGAACCACTGCTCAACCCTGAGGAAATACTGGACCCACATCCTTCACTCTTACTCTATTAGAAAAATGAAAACAAACAAAACACACATTGAAGACTTAAGAAAACATCTCATTGCAGAAGAATGTTCCATGAAGGAGTCATGAAAGATTGGTGAACTCCATATTCTTTGCTGCAATTTTATGTTTTTCAATGTTATAATTTCATGATCATCTAATTAAGCCGAACTGCTCATTACAAGCAACACTAAGGTGCTAATTCAATTCCCCGCCTGTGCCTTTTTTTTCAAGCTTGTTTACCTGGGAAGCCATGTGTAACTAAAAGAAAATTCCCACAGAAGCAGGAGATTTGGTGGTGGGAGGCGAGGCTTTAGGGCAGTATTTCTCCAAACTGGAGGCCAAATTCTCCAGCCCCCGGAGGTTTAATTACCATGTGGAGCCTGCTGTTTGGGGCAGAGGGGTGCAGGCTGACAGGGTCCCCGCCCCGCCCACGCTGCGACAGGAGCCAATCCTGAGGCCACCCCACCAGGGACAATGAAGGTCTACGCCAACCTGCGGAGCAGCATTCAGTGTGAAACTTGAAATGGAACCTTTACCTTTTCCTGCAAATTCTGTGTATTTGAAAGATTTAACTTTCTCCTCACCCCCTCCTGGCCCAGGAGAAAGAGGAATCGCCCAGCTTATTTTAGCACCGGGTGCGAGCCAGAAACCCTTTCGGAACCTAGCAATTGGTTTTTGTTTTGTGACCAGCAACTGCCACAAAAGAGGGACCCACCCCTCCAAAGCATTCAATTAACCCTATGTGAGACAGGCAGAGAGGATTAGGAAGGTTGCTTTGGGCCCCTTTCAGAAGGTTGGGGGGAGGGGGATTCTGAACAAAGGTTGCCAAACTAAGTAGCTTTTTTTTGTTGTTGTTGCTTGGTTCTGGCCTATTGTTACCAAGAAAGCGACCTTTTCCACTTAATTGGGGCTTTAGAATTCCACCTCTATTGTGTTTGTATATAAGAAACACTGCCAACGGGCCATGTAAGTTTATGAATATAAGCATTTTTTGCATCTGTTAATTTCAGATCTGTTTTAGTTATGCATTTGTGTGCAAGCATGTAACTTTCTTTAATAAAAAATAAACACCATAAAATATAATCACAACAATTATTACATCTCACAGATTCACTTCAGTTGTGTATTAGGGCCTGTGACAGAGACTTTGTGTGTTTTGTTTCTAATGTCACATTTAACTCAAGTCAGAAATCCAAAGTTCCAGCAGAAGGAAAGGGCAGACAAACCATGCGGTCAATTTAAGTGTCAGGCCACACAATGGCATTTATAGCATTTTCTGATTCTGCTTAGTTGTCAACTTTCTGCTTTGACTCACAAATGAGACAGAAATTTTGTATAATTTCATTATACAAAGGGGTGTTAAAATGTCTGGGAGATGTTTAAATGCTTTCATTGCATGAGATTATCTAATACAATAGACAACACTATATATGGTCCCTTGAATACCACCAGGAGTGATCCCTGACCACAGAGTCCAAATGTTTGTTTAAGCACGTTTGTTTAGTCAAACTGCTTGTTTAGATGCACCATATAAATGCACATAAGTCAGAAGACAGAAAGGAAATGTAAATGTGCACTAGGGAGCACTTAATTGGGTCAAAGGGAGACCCAAAGTGAGACCCAAAGTGAGACTGGTTGAAAACCAAAATTGGCATGTCATACAAGAACACCGTATCTCATAGTCTAATCCTGGGTTTGGGTTTGGGGACAGGCCTTCCAGAGGGAAGTATCTGCTCTGTGAGACAATCTGAAGCCCTCAGTTCTCTTGCTGACCTGGAGCTGTTTGGTGTGCAAGGGTCCTGAAGTCACAATTAAACACAGATGTTTAATTCCAGCTGTCTACCTTCTAGAAATATCTAGGATATTAATATCCCAGAGCCCATGCATGCCCCCATAAGGACGTGCATGCCACAGAGCACTTTATTGTGACAGGTTAGTAGGCTGGGCCTGGTTATGTGCAACCAAGTTGGATTCACACTTTGCTTCTGACTGTTTCCCCTGTATGGCTACTTGAGTTTTTCACTTTTCACTTCTGTTTTACATGTTTTTCACTTTTCACTTCTGTTTTACATATACAAAATTTCAAAAAAATCACTTTGAACAGCCCCAGGGTGACAAGAGCTTCTAGGTTTATCTCCTAGGACCTAAAAATATAGGGTCCTAATTATAAACTGAGAGTTTATTTTATGAGACTCTCATAAATTGTGAGCCTTAAATTCAAAATGTAAAGAGCTACTTGATATCTGAACATCCATTTTGAAAAGCATATACCCCTTCCTGAAAGGTATCCAGAAGGGGTCGAAGAAAAAATATTTTTATACTTTTCTTTGAACACTGTCAAGCTTAATCATAATGCATTTTCTTTTTTACACAAACACACACAATATGAATGGTTTGAGACTCTTCATGTTCTTAGAGCGAATGGATGCCCTTGGGCTACACTAGTATGTGACAGTTCCTCCCATTCTATTCCCATTCCTCCACATCCATGTCAGCGGGTGTGGCTGCAAGCTCCCAGCCACCAGAGCCAGCAACACCATAGGAGAGACACTCCAGACCCATGGCCACGCTGATGGTCTTAAACAATAATGAAAGTTAGGACCAGGTCCTTCCCAGGATCTTTCACATTGATACACTAGCCTCACAAGAAGCCAGAGGAACCCCACACACCATGAGGGCTGCCATTTTCAACATCTGGATTCCACAGCTCACCAGAGGTCCACCCAAGAGAAAAGCCAATCTCTCCCTGATTCAGTTCATCAGTAAATGACTATCTCTATGTATCTATACATGTATATAGATAGAGATATAGATATATAGATTATATCTATATCTATATACATGTATATATCTATATACATGTATATAGATAGATATGTATATAGATAGATGTATCACTGTATCACTGTGATACATCTATCTATATACATATCTATCTATATATATTTCTAGACTTAGATTGTAATGTTTTTTATTATCTTTTCAAATAAAATAGAACAAAGGAGAAAGTAGTGTGCTCTTGCAGTACCTGCCCTGTTTCCCAGAAAAGTTTCAAAAAACACTAAAAAGTTAGAGGGAAGTCTTGTTAAAAGAAATCAAACATTCATTTTTGAGGAAGCTATTGCTGTTCTTTACTATGACTTAGTGGCCAATGATGTATAAAAAGGGGTCTTGATAAAAGTGAATTGAGTAATCAGTTACTTGGATAAGCTATTAAATCAATCAACTCTGGATATTTTAGACCATTTTATAGAAACAATTTTTCATAACACCACAAAATACACTAACTTATTACAGCTTGCTTGGCCTATTAGTTATCTCACCTGTTAGTAAGGAGCCCAACAGACACCAAACAAGCAAAGGCAAAATAAACTATATAATTACAAAATTATCACACCTCCTTGTTCACAGGAATCTAGATATTGCACCCAAACTTCAGGCCATCATGTACAGTTCCCAAGTTAGAGAAACCTGAGTGATTCTTCAGCATAAAATCAGGTGAAAGTCCAGAGCAAAACTTAATGCGGTCCAACCCTCCCCCACCCCCATAAAACATACACAAATATAAAAATCTCAAAGTGGATTAAGGACTTGAGATAAAACAAGAATCTTAAAACATATAGAACTAAAAATGGGTAAAAGGTATCAGAGTGTGTACTTCAGAGGCTTCTTCAATGATTTATACCATGTTTCAAGACACCTAAAAGCCTCTGCATCTGCCCTGGATTGCCTTCTGCAGGTCACTTCGAAGATAGGGGGGTAGTTTAAATGTGGCAGTTTATCTGACCATGTATTCTGTACTGGCTGGTATAAATATTCTCTCATGCTACCACAATCATCATGGGACTAGCTAGATCTTACCAGCATATTTGCCTGGCCATGTTGGATCTCTAAGTGATTAGACCAGAGAGAAATGCTGTTTGCCTCCAAGCAAGCAAGCATGGCTCCCTGATAACTCAAAGTCTACTAAAACATAAAACTACCGTGAAGTAGAGGAAACTCTTGTGAAGGCTTGGAGAAATATTTAGCTGGCATTATTATAGTCTTTGGTACAGAAGCATGCGATCTCAGAAACCCCCTTCTCTACCCTATAAAGGCATTTCCAGGCAGATCTTGGCTCAAGACATTAGGTGAGGTGCTGGGAGAAATTACCTGAGGGCATTTGACCCTCCCTGTCAGGGAAGTTACATTTAGCTTATAGCTCTTCCCAGTTGTGCTAGGGAGGCTTTGAATAAGCTCTGGGTTCTTGTAAACAGCCAGAAGACCTCTTGAAGTTGCTACATTTCTATAGAGTTGTTTTCCTGTTTTCACCTCTAGATAGCCCAGCCCAGATTGGGCCTGGCTGGGAAGTTGGGGCGGATTTCTAGCTATAAAATAAGCTGCAAGAAGAAAGAAGGCATTTTACCCTTTTTTGGCATTTTGGCTTCCCTTGGCATTTTGCTTCTCGGTCCTCTCCATTCTCTGTTGGGCCTCAACACGTAGTTGCAGCCATCTTGGCCTACACATGGCTGGGGCCTAGCAGGGAACCCAGAGTCCAGAGTTTTTCCCTGCTCTTGGATTGTATATCGGAACCTATGATAGTAAAGCCCTTTTAAAAATTGCATCAGATTCCTGAGTTTTCATCCATTCCCTGCCGGCTTCGAGGTAGAAGAGAACTCACTTCCCAGCACTGTTGACGACCCCAGAGGCATTCCCGACAATACCAGAGCGAAGGATAATAAAAAACAAAAATAAACAAATTTGTCTAAATCAGGGGCTGAAGCTATAGCACAGTGGGGAGGGCACTTGCCTTGCACATTGCAGACCCTGGTACAGTCCCCGGCATCCTATATGGTCCCCAAGCTCTGCCAGGAATAATTCCTGAGGGAAGAACCAGTAACTCTTAAGTGTCACCTGGTGTGACCCCAAAAAAAAAAAAAAATTGTCCAAATCAATTAGATTTTTTTGCATAGCAAAAGACTCTTGGGCTACAATAAAAGACCTTGCAGAATGCAAGAAATGTTTGCACAATATACATAAGATGAAGGATCACGTCCCATGATCTCTAAAGTATTCACAAAACTGGAAAACAAAGAAACAAATAAGCCATTCCAAAGAAAACAATATACACAGACCAACTTTGAAAAACAATAACGCAGAGCATTCACATGCTTCTTGCTTCTCTGGTTTATACAACACCACAAACATTAAGTGACACTCTTGCTTTCTTCAAATTTTCGATACTTTTTTATAAATTTTGAGTCCAAGTACCATCAGGACATCACCAGTCTCATCCATTTCTTCACATTTTTCTCAGGTTAACACTGCTTTGCTTCTACATTTCAAGGCTGAAGATTTGAATTATTACCAACTGGATCTGGCAGCAGGAATAAATGATGGGAGGGTAAATCTGGGATCTACTCTACCAATTCATATGAACAGATGTCTGCATTGGTGTGGAAAAAACTTATATTGAGACTATCTTTTAAGGAACTTCCCTTTATATAACAGACAAAAGTACGAAGATTCTCTTCTATACTGCAGATCCACAAACACAGGCTACAAGTAAAAGCTGAGGGCCAGAACCATAGTACAACAGGCAAGGACAGGCAAGGCGCTTTCCTTGCACAAGAACTACCTGGGTTTGACCCCTGCACCATAAATGCCCCCTTGAGCATCGTCAGGAGTAATTCCTGAGTGTCGAGTCAGGAGTAAGCCCTGACTGTCACTAGGTATGGTCCCAAACAAAATAGATTAATTAACTAATTAATTAAAATAAAAATAAAGGCTGATCTTGAGGCTGAAGGAAATGAAAACACTTTCCTTCTTCCTTGAGATCCTTCGATTGCCACATCACAACTTGGAAACAGAGTCAGACCCCAAGCCCAACACCAATTGGAAACACCAGTTCTTACTAAAATTAATCATAATTTCTCGTACATGTTATAGAGTGATGAGAAAATAGGACTTAGCTTAGAATAAAATCAATAACAAGAAGCAGTACCAATCAGTACCTTGATTTCAAAGGTTGGTTTCAAAGTTCTCTAAAGCTTCATTTTGGCCAGCCAAACACCAGCTTCTGAATGGTTGAGGATTTCCAGTCTACATGACCCCTGTGGCAATTTTTGATTCCTACATGCTTTATGAGTTATAATAGCAGCCTTAGACTTCCCATAATATACAGGCATGAGTGTTCCCAGTGACCTTTAGTTAAAGAAATAGCCATTATGTTGATACAGCCTATGGGAAGCAGTTGGCTGACCTTGTTCTAGGCTTGCTTTTTTACAAATCATATCTTAAAGCAAGGAAAAGGCAGTCAGTTCAGCTAGGAAATGAGCTAGGTATCAAAAAATGTCTATGGACGCCTCACAGAATCCCTGAACTTTCCTTCCCACTGTTAGATAGCTTCACCATGGATGCCAGGTTAGAGAAAACATGAGATCTAGCGGCTCCTGCAACCATGTTTTGGGACAAATATTAGAAGAGAAAAAGAGAGAGAAAAATAATCACAAATAGAACAGAGGAGTGGAGTGAACAGAAAGCCAGATGCTTGAGGGATTAGATCAGAGTTACCATGACGTGTAAAAATCAATTTAAAAAACAAGCACAGCCCCGATTATACCAGATCAGAAGCAGAGATCATTGATGAATAACTAATAATGATGGCTTGTACACTTTTTTCTTTCTGTTTGCTTTTTTGGGTCACACCTGGCAATGCTCAGGGGTTACTCCTGGCTTTGCAATCAGGAATTACTCCTGGAGGTCATCAGGGGATCATATGGGATGTCAGGGATGGAACATGGGTTGGTCATGTGCAAGGCAAATTCCTTCCACGTTGTGCTATCACTCTGGCCCCAAATTTCTGTTTTTAATGCTAATTCGTAGTCATATTACCACATTATATATATTTTTGTCAGATTTTAACTTGCATTGTTTGAACAGAGTGAGGAGTCTTTCCAAGTACCACCGTAAATCATGTAATAGATCAGTGCTGCTTCCCAGCCTTCTATTGCAGGAAATGTTGGTGATGATTTCACCTATGCCATAGCCAATCCTTTTATCTATTGTAGTTTATTCACTTTGCCTCCTGAATGTATTTTGGTATACATTTGCATCATAAGCAAACCTTCTAAATTCAGGCAAGAGCTTAGAATTCTAGGTTTTTTTTTTCTGAAATCATGTCTTTCAGTAATTTTTTAATTACTGAAATCATGTCTTTCAGTAATTGTGTAGTTTTTAGTTATTTTGTTTGGCGTAATTCCTGGATACCAAAGATATCCAGGAATTACGCTAGGTTCCATTATCATAATTCACTGCTAGTCATGCTCTAGGGATCATATGGGTACCAGCAATAGATCCTTGATCAGGAATGTAGAAGGCGAATGTATTGCCAAGTGCACCATCACTTGAGTCCCTAAATCATCTTTTCTCTGATGGTATATTAAACAAACTATTTTTTTCAAAGTCATATGAGATGACAAGTTTATATATTTAAAAACAAGTAAAATATACTCTGCTAATATAGAAAGTTGATAATAAAAGAACATAAACACAAACAGTGGCAAAGATCTAGCTTAGTGCTAGAGTGCACACTTTGCAAATGGGACTTATAGATTTGAACCCTCTTAAATGATCCCCTAAGCCAAAAGTAGCTCCTGAGGACCTCTGGATGTGGCCCGAAAGAAATGGTAAAGAAGGAAATAGTATTATCATAAATCTTTTTAAATTGCTGGTTTTAAGCATTTTTACATTTTTATTCCAGACATGGGGCAGAGCTGCTACTGGCTCTCCCTGTACCCAGCCGCTCATGAGGCACCGGGAGGGATGGTGGGTTCTAGCCCTGGCCCACCACCCCAGCAGAGCCTTGCAACAAGCCAGACGACCCCCTTACTCCATGAGGGCCTCCATTTTCCACATCCGGACTTCTCTCTTGTCAGACCTCCACCCAGCAGACCAGCCTATCAGCGACCAGCTCATCGAGTTCCACCCTGCAGCAGTCTTTCTTAAATCCGGCTCAGGTATGCCGGTCCAGAGACTCCAGACATGGGGCAGAACTGCTACTGGCTCTCCCGTGACCAGCCGCACATGAGGCACCCGGGAGGGATGGTGGGTTCTAGCCCTGGCCCACCACCCCAGCAGAGCCTTGCAACAAGCCAGACGACCCCCCACTCCATGAGGGCCTCCATTCTCCACATCCGACTTCTCTCTCGTCAGACCTCCACCCAGCAGACCAGCCTATCAGCGCCGGGTCACATGGGCTGGGTTCATCAATAAATGCTGGACTTAGAGATGCCTACAAGAATATGCTACCTGCACGGCAGAGCCTGGCAAGCTACCCGTGTTTTATTTCATATGCCAAATACCAGTAACAATTATAGACCTCATTCCGGAATGGATTGAGGCTCTTTATGTTCCTGGAGCAAGCAGATGCCTTGGGCTCTACTAGCATGAGACAGGACATATGGAGATGTTACTGGGGCCCGCTCGAGCAAATCGATGATGAACGGGAAGACAGTGATACAGACAGTGATTCAGTAAATCAGTGATTTGACAGAGCTACTGATAATTGAGTTTGAATCTTATAATGTTCTAGCGCCAATCCTGCAACGAGTATCAAAAAAAAAAAGTTTAATGAGAATCGCAATTATACTACCACATAATATGGAACTTACTGGCATAACAATCATTTCACAGAGAAAAAATTATTTACTTTGTGCTGAAGTTGGTTTCTTTGTTCTCTATGCATTTAAAGCATTTTCAAGTTAAGACCACAATATGAAATCTTTTCATATGAGCCCATTTCCTTTTGTTAAAATAGATTTTTTTTTCACTTTTTGCAATGACTTTGGTTTTGTCATGGAAATCACTGTTGCCTTTCCAAGTTCTAATATGAAAGAGTCTCTTAGTTTATGGCACAGTATTCCATAAAGCTTACACATTTCCTCTGAAATTGTTGGACTCATTTTTAATTTTTCTACTATACCTTAATGCAAGGTGGCTTTATGTATAAATAATGTGTTCTTTTCCAATTGTATGGAGTGCAAATATACTGTGCACACCAGAACATGTTCTCAATCCTTTGGTGGCATGAATGTGCAGAGCAGAGGCGAGAAATCAGAATATCATAGAATTCAGAGATGTCAGGAGTTGAGACTTTGGCACTCTGCTGTCGCACCTCAAGCAAGGGTTAATGGCTCTGAGATTATCTCACACAAGAAGCTGAATGAATCCCCTAACCTTGCCTTGTTCTTTCTGCACTGGGTCTAGAATCGCAAGCAGAGAAAAGAAGACAGGAGAACTGAACCCATCTTCTGAGGAATGAAAGCCTAGCCCTATTTGTTTAAAGGCAAAATCCTCTTCTCATAGAACAATGTCAAAGAAAGCCCTTTTACATGAGCAAATTATGTGTATGAGTGCTAGACTATTTGAATCCTGATTTCTTCCACTTGCCCAATTTTCCTTCTGAATAAATTAGAAAGTTGAAATAAAAGAAGCAGGTATTAAAATGCTTCTGTGAATTTAAAGGCTAGATGTGATATTTTAATTTTTTTTCTTTCCCTAAACATCTCAACATCTCTCAACAAACCCAGTGGATGTCAAACTACATCAAATCATCCCAGCCTCACTCCCAAATCCTGCCTGGTGTTCCGTGACAACCTTTGAAGTATATTCAATATATTACCACAGAGCCAACACAGATGTAAACATGGGAAACTACAATAGTCTAATTTCTAAAATGTGTGAGGTAGTGGAAGAAACATGGGACCATTGGAGGAATGAAGTGGATACTGGTAGTGGGCTGCATGACAAAGTAATGTATGCTTAAAACACTGTTATTGACAACTTTGTAAATTGTGATGTTAAATTTTTAAAAATTATGAAAAAGTGCTCTTCTTCATCTTTAATCATCAGGGAGATGCAACTCAAAACAATGAGGTACCATCACACACCACAGAGACTGGCACACATCCAAAACAGCAAGAACAACCTGTGCTGGCTTGGATGTGGGAAGAAAAAAGGGACTCTCATCCACTGCTGGTGGGAGTGCCGACTGGTCCAGCCCTTTTGGAAAACAATATGGGCATTTCTCCGAAAACTAGACATTGAGCTCCCATTTGATCCAGCAATAGCACTCCTGGGAATATACCCGAGAGACCAAAAAACACATAGCAGAAACACTATCTGTACTTCTTTATTCATCTCTGCACTATTCACTGTAGCTAGAATCTGGAAACAACCTAAATGCCCGAGAACAGAGGACTGGCTAAAGAAACTGTGGTTCATCTGCACTATGGAATACTATGCAGCTGTCAGAAAAGATGAAATTATGAAATTTACCTGCAAATGAATGGACATGGAGACTATCATGCTGAGTGACATTAGTCAGAAGGAAAATGGCAGATATAGAATGACTGCATTCATTAATAGGATATAAATAGATACCAGTGTTTTACTAAATGTGTGAAATGGGAATGGCAGATTAAAACCATTGAATATGCACAAAGACTTAAGTGATAAACTCTAAATATCTGCAGGGCTAGCCACAATGTGTAAAACAAGAGGGAGAGAGATGCAGAGACAGAGAGAGACAGAGAGAGAAAGAGAGGATACTGGGGTACCTGCTACTGAGTCAGCCTGGGGGTGGGTGGGAGGGGGGGTGGGGTACACTGGTGGTGGAAATGGGGCACTGGTGGAGGGGATGGGTGCTGGAATACTGTATTACCAAGAACCAATTGTGAACACCTTTGTAATTGAATGTCTCACATTGGTATAATAAAAAATTTTAAAAAATTATTTAAAAAAATTCCAGCTTAAAAATTGTTTTTTTGCTGAGCTCCTGGACAATTTCTCTGAAAGACCATGTGTACCAGGTGTGAGGATACATGCCAATAGAACATAGGCTGCCTTCATTTAAGGAGGCGAGTCTGATTCTGTTAATTTTCATAGGATTTTTTCACATGAGCTTATTTCCTTTTCTCTATCATTTTCTCCACCTAAGTTCATTCTGTGAAATCCTGTCATTCTGTCGTTTTAATGTGTAATCATGTAGTTTTTATTTATTTGTTTTGCTTTTGTTTGTCTATTGTCTTTTCAACATTCATTGAATAATAATTTAACGCATCATATATAAATTTATAAATATATAGATATATTATTTAGCATTCATCTCATATCTCTTATAGATAACCACACATAACCAAAGGTAAAAAAGAAAATGAGACAGACCGAAGTATCAAAGACCCTAGAATCTTGTTATAATGGTACTGCAAATTTTAGAAAATAATATCCTTTCAGAAGGGTGGGTAGGGTAGGGTACCTACCCTTCAAGTGATCAAGTGATCAATATCCCTTCTTTGGCCGTCAACTTTCTCACCTATATTATAAGAACTGATCTGGGGTTGTGGCTAAAAGATACTAATGAGTGGGTATATTTAAGCCTGGTATGCTCATACTTCTATTCATTATTATTATTATAAAGAGACTTTGAGTGACAAAGAAGATGATTTTAAAGTCAAAACTCCAATATAGAAACTTGATTCAAATTATATAGATCACTTGTAAACTATTTGCAAGAAACATTAAGTGATTGGAGGTCTTATTTATGCACTAGGAGATTCTGTATGAGTTTTACATTCATCTTTCTTTCTTCTCTAAATTATCACTTCACTTCAATTGTATCACTTGTCTTCCTGTTATTCGCTGATTTGCTGGAGCGGGCACCAGTAACATTTCCATATGTCCTGTCACATGCTAGTGTAATCCAAGAGCATCTGCTTGCTCCAGGAACAAGAAGAGCCTCAAACCATTCCTTCAGGTCATAGGAATAAGGTCTATGATTGTTACTGGTTTTTATCATATCAAATACAACATGGGTAGGTTGCCAGGCTCTGCCATGTGGCAACCAACACGGGTAGGTTGCCAGGCTCTGCCGTATACTCTGAGTAGTAGTCTCCTCATCTCTTGCATTTACTGATAAAGGAGGAGAATGGGATTTTCTCTTGGGTGGGGCTCTAAGGAGCTCTAAATCATAATAAAAATATATAACACTTTCACAACCCACTCACCAAATCAATAAGCATAACATAAGAAAAGTGAATCGAGTACTTTGTAAGTTCCTTCTTCCTCTTATAGCCTGTATTTTACCTGCCTGTATACCTCTGGGAGGGTGGTGGGGAGGTGAAGGGGGAGGAATCATGTGTAGCCCCTTCAAACCCTTCTTCCCTTGATCCTAGGACTGTATTTAGAACAATGAGAATAAGAGAAAAATGAAGTCAAACAAGACTTTAGGCTATTTCTGGATCTTCATTTTTATTTTGGGAGGGTCACATCTGATTCACCATTCAGGGATCATTCTTGACAGGGCTGAGACTTATGGGGTGTAGGGGACTGAACCCGGGTCAACCACATGAAAGCCAAATTCCTTGCTTATTGTATCTCTCTAGGTCCAATTTGCCTTGTACTTAGGAAAAGGACTTCATCACTGAGCTTACTAAATGGAACTCCCAGAGCTATCATCTTTGCCACTCCATGGGAGAAGTATAACCTTGTAAACAAAATCAACTCTGGAACAGACAGGAGACATACAGAAAATCAAAACCAGCAAATATAAACTCCCACATGTTTCTGCTGACTTCACAAATCCCTATATATGGTTGGAACAGAAGCAAAATCTTTTTCTCAACACTTCTGCTTACCTAACCCAGTAAATTTCAGGATTGTCTAAATCAATCTAAGAGTGTTTGTCAAAGCCCAAAGACTCTGAATATTACACACAGCTCATCTTCCACACATTCTAGCCTTGTCTTTCTAGTGATTCTCTTCCAAGGGACAGCAAAATATATTTGGACTGATGGTGCCATGGGACCAAAACACTCCATTACTTGGATACATGGCTAATTACTGCGTATGTATTCAATTGTTGTCCTCAAGTTCAGACTTTGGGACTTCTGACTTGGATCTGGGAGCAAAAAAACAAGAGCCTTGGAGGTGTCTACAATTTATTCCAGGCTTGATTGTGAACTGTCAGGAGAGGTCACGGCAAATCAACACGAATATTGGGGGAAAGGGCAACGTTTCTTGAGCACTTCACTGTCACTACCCTACAATTTTCTACTTCAGCTTCTTTCTTTAGCTTCCCTGTGATAGGACCCAGAAAAAGTCTCTCTGTGCCTTCAACTTGGGCCACTCTCTCATCCTGAGGCAGTAAGCTTGTGTAACTCCTCTGAGCTACAGCACCATGCTCTTCCCCCACGTCAAGAATTTGTTTCTGAATTCTGGATTCTAGTTTTGGATCCTGGTTTTATTATTTCCTTCTGTAGATTTCCAGTGCTCTTGAATATCACTAAAACTCTTGGGAGCCTCTTCCAGGGCTGGTTGCTCTTCTCATATCTACCTGAGGTTGGATGTGGTTTGACCCAGAGCATGCCAGACTCTGAGTGCATCAAGATGCCAAAGCCATAGCCCTCCTGTGCCTTGGATTGGTTTGCTTGGGGGCGAGAGAGGGTGTGGTTAATTAGAATAGAACACCGAGTACTTTGGGGGGCAATAGAGAGGCATGTATATAAGCCCTGCCTCAGAGGCTTTTCAAAGTAAACTATAGCTAATCCTATTTTAAAACATGGTTTCAGATCATACAGTTGCTGGCAGCAATGGTATAGGCTCAGAGCCCAACGAAAATGATGAGAATATGAGGGAGCCAGCAGGAAAACAAGCAATGATCATGTGTTATGTGAGGCAGAAAGCAGACTGCACAGACACACAGGAAGGGCAGCAGAACAGAGATCCTGGGGTCGGTAGTAATCCTGGAGTCTGAGAAGGAAACTGGAATGTGACGTGAAGACAACCTAGGGTCCTTACGGGGTTTCGTCAGAAAAGTAACAGACACTTTTACTTTTCCAGATCAATTAAAGGAATGATTTGGACAAATCTACTGTCTACTGAAACCAAACTATTTGCCAAGACTAACCATTGTTTGCCCAGGAGCTCTCGCATGCCCACCTTCACCCACTGGACTAGAGGTTAAACCGAACTTAGTTTTAAGTCATTTTGCTGAACCTCTTGCTTATTGTTAAGTGGATTTACCCATGCTATTTTTCCCTGCATATCTTTATCCTAAAACCTGTTTGTTTCCCGTCTATCTCTAGCCCTAGGACCAATGACTGAGATTTCCCTCACCCAAAGCCTAAGAGACTTTGAAACATACAGCTGAGTCTGTACTCAATTGAAAGGGATTCAATCCCTAACCGAACCACCACAGCACAAAATTTGTCTTGGTTTGCTTTGCAAATGCTGTGAAAGGCTAACTGACTTCCCTAAGAGTATAACCTAGACTTCATAATCTTGCAAAATTTATCCTTATATATTGTCTTTTTTTTCAACCACCTTGAGTCAGTCATATTTTTAGGCATGTTGAGCACCAGTCTCTGTATGCAGGGCTCAGCAAAACAGGATAAATAGGACCTAACTGTCCCCGGAGGAGCTGGAATCTTTAGCAGTAAATGTTTAACCATCTTTTTTTCAGTGCAGAACTATGACACTAAGTAGTTGTGTGATTTGTTTTGTGACATCACACAGCTTCCTGCAACCCCCAAGGCAGATTCTGAATTAGAACTCAGCTCCCAGGACTCCTGATATACTCCACACTCCCTGGTCCAGTATTAATCGGAAGGTGCTAAGAGAAATCACCTCAGGGACATGCTAATCAGATTCTGGTCAGCTGCCGCTGCAAGCTAGTCAGTTTGGAATTCCCCATCGGCTAGATGCTGGTGGAAAGTGACACCATGATTTTAGAGGAGGCTTTTCAGACCATGACCAGGTACATGATCAATCTAGCTCCTGCATTTCAAAAAAGGTTTTAGGGAAAAGGCAAAAGCATTCAGCAATCAATCTGTCTTAGAGCAGCGTTTAGCACTAGCAGACAGACTTTCCGTGCACTCAGCAGAGACAGGACCGTTCAGTCAGCTACTGAATCCCAGAGCCGGGTCTCACCTGAGCAGAGTCTCAACCCCGTGGATCCCTTTGTCGCAGCATCAGTGGACACCCAGCTGGGAGCATTCCTTGCCTCACCGTGTCTCGTCTGGGAAGCACCAATGCAGCTGTTCGTTTCCTTGGCGTGAAGCAGTCAACACAGCATTACCAGGCTGCAGTATGAAACCTGCATTTGGAATTCCTCTTTAGTACTGCCAGGGGTTCTTGGCACCGCCTGGCATGGCCAGCCACGTTCGAATTCCAGCCAGACTGCTGACCTGGCACCAGCGCTGTGTGATATAACTCGCGCGCGCAGGGAGGCTTTAACTGTCTCGTCCCCACTCAGATCCCTCAAGTCAGAGCACACACGCGTGAGATGCCAGTGCGCTGATGCCCCAGTTTCTCTGCCAGAGCTCTAACTATTCAGTAGCTCACAGCCCACCCTCTATACAAAAACAGAAATGCCAGCCAAGAATTTATGATTTTAAATGAAGCGATTATTAATCCCAAGGTTTTCTAAGTATTTCCTTTTATTAGTTAAAACATGAAAATGCTTCCATTCGAAGATATTTGTGAAGATTCTTGACTTTTCTTAGATGCCTATTGATCAATGTCACTTTTAAAAAAAATGAAAAGAAGAGAAAAAAAGAAATAGCAGCTACAGTTGTAGAACATGTTGTTCTCATTTAATTTATATGACTTTAAGCTCCATATGGAAAGAATATGGTTGATTGGGGAGACATGGATATTTAAAAAAAAGTAACCATGTAGGAAATTAATAATGTACATTAGGATATGAATTATGCTGTCAGAGGAATGCAAACGGAACACAGAAAGGCATAGAATTGAGGCCAGAGATACCTGAGCTCTAGCTGAAGACCAAATATTCTCTGACGCTACTGATTGGTGCAAAGGATTTGATTCTTGGGCTCCACTCTCCTCCCAGACTTGCCAGCACTTATGCCAGTTGATTGTCAAAGTACATTCCAGCTCGTTACTCTAATATATTCTCTTTTATAAGGCAGAAGAAGGAAAAGGATCTATTTCCAGTTTTTAATGAGATGGGGTAGCTATCAGAAATAACAAAGACTCAACAGTCTCCCACTTACTCTCCCAATCATTCAAAGCTTTTCAACCCACACAAATCTTGGGTAGGGGGAACACCAAAACCTCATAGTTTCCTTTATAATAAGTAAAAATCATCTTATCACTGATTTAGTTCCTATGAGGATGAAATGAATTGAGGCATTCAAAGCCAACTAGGTGCATGGTCCCTGATTTGTGCTCAATATATAACAGCTATTATTATTGATCTATTCAATGAACTAAGTTCTGCCACACTATTTTACTAATACACAAGCTGACCACTGTAAGTTATGCAGATCCCTTGTATTGTATCCAAATGACAGTCGTAGTCTCACTGAGAAAGGATTCCCCTGATGATTGCAAAGATAAGAGAGCATCTGTGTTCAGCAGGCAGGAACTTGCCTTAGCAAAAATATTACTTTGCATCTAATTTTCTCTTGTGGATTGTTTGAGAATAAAGGCTATGTTTTATTTATCTATGAATACATGAATTCTAGCCCAGGTGCCTGAATCCTTGCATTATTCACAATTGGGACTGGATACTTCTTTGAAGGTGGGTCCTGTGCACTATCCAAGCTTCTGTGGCTGATATCAACTCACTAAATTCCAGTAGCATTCGCTCTTGTGAGATGAGCAGACAAGACTTTATGTATTGGCAAATGTAGCCTGGGGACAAAATCAAATTCACTTGAAAACCACTACTTTAGCCTGATTACTTATATCAGAGTTAATATTTGGGGAAAAATAATTCATGAACAAGTATCAAATTACAATAGACTTCATTAAATGCACTGTAAGATGCTGCCATTTTGCAATTAATAGATTTCAATTTATTTTTCTACAAGTGAACACTCTACAAATTCAATCACTGATTTTCTTTATTAGCATATTGAATGAATATACTAAACACTATGTGTTAAGTTCATTCCTCAACCTGAATGAACAATTATAAGAAAAAAACATCAATTTGTATCTTTACTAAGACAAGCCACTGTATCACTGTCTTCCCGTTTATCATCGATTTGCTCTAGTGGGCACCAGTAATAAATGGTCCTCCTTATGCCCTGTCTCATGCAAGTAGAGCCCAAGGGCACCTGCTTGCTCCAGGAACATAAAGAGCCTCAAACCATTCCATAAGGTCATGGGAATGAGGTCGATAATTGTTACTGGTATTTGGCATATCAAATACGGCACGGGTAGCTTGTCAGGCTCTGCCATGCAGTTAGCATACTCTTGTAGTCATCTCTAAATCCAGCATTTATTGATCGCATCCCCACAAGCCGGGCTGTGATAGGCTGGTCTGCTGGGTGGAGTTCTGACGAGGGGGAAGTCTGGATGTGGAAAATGGAGGCCTTCATTTTCCCTCCATTTCCTCAGTGGGGGGTCATCTGGCTTGTTGTGAGCCTCTGCTGGGGTGGCGGGCCAAGGCTAGAACCCGCCATCCTTCATGGGCTCCTCGTGAGCAACTGGGCACAAGGGAGAGCCAGTAGCAGCTCTGCCCCATGTCTGTGAGTCTCCAAGACAAGCCATGGAAATAAATGAATTTACATTTTGAAGACTTCCTTACACAACTGTGTTATATACGCTCTGCTAACAAATGTGGTCATCAGTTGAAGCAGTGATGGATTTCTTTCACAAATAACAGTTGTCCCTGCTCTCCCTGCGCTGATAGAGACTACTTCTAAGACACAGTCTTTGTCCTCGGGCAATAAAGGGATGAGGAAATACAGTAAATTAATTAATGCAATGAAATATCATTTTTTCATGCATTAAATATTTATACAATTCTACACATATTGGTCATATGATACTGAGCAAAATCTATACTGCTTCATGCAGCTAAAAGTCTTGGAACAGAAAATAAAGAGAAATAGGAAATAAATCAGAATATTTTACTGGAAATCAAAAGAAAGACATATGACTGGGTGTATGCTGCAGGACACCTAAAAGCCTAAAAGCCTCTGCATCTGCCCTGGATTGCCTCCTGCAGGTCACTTCGTAGATGGGGGGGGGGGTAGTTTAAATGTGGCGGTTTATCTGACCATGTATTCTGTACTGGCTGGTATAAATATTCTCTCATGCTACCACAATCATTGTGGGACTAGCTAGATCTTACCAGCATATTTGCCTGGCCACATTGTATCTCTAAGTAATTAGACCAGAGAAAAATGCTGTTTGCCTCCAAGCAAGCAAGCATGGCTCCCTGATAACTCAAAGGCAACTAAAATACAAAACTACTGTGAAGTAGACGAGACTCTTGTGAAGGCTTGGAGAAATATTTAATTGGTATTAGTATAGTCTTTGGTACAGAGGCATGCCATCTCAAAACCCCCCTTCTCTACCCTATAAAGGCTTTTCCAGGCAGATCTTGGCTCAAAACATTAGCATATAAAAGGGCCTAGGTGAGGTGCTGGGAGAAATTACCTGAGGGCATTTGATCCCTCCCTGCTTCCCATAATAATGGGAAGTCTGAGTTGCAGGGGTATAAAACTAGGCTGCTTCCTCTCTTGCTCATTTTTTCTCTCTTTTTGGGATCTCTTTTTGGACTTACACTCTTCTTGGGAGTCTTATATTTGTCTCCTTTTTACAGGGCCTTTACACGTGGTGGCCACCATCTTGGCCTACACGTGGCTGGGGTTCTAGCCAGGAATCCTAAGCACAGGGTTTTTCTTATTGCTGATTTGTACGCCTGAACCTGTGATAAGTAAAGCATTTTAAAACTGCATCGGATTCGTGAGTCTTCATCCATTCCCCGCCGGCTTCAGAGAAGGGAACTTGCTTCCAGTACTGTCGGGGACCCCAGCGGCATCCCCGACAGGTGTATACTTGTCCTATGTTAGGAGACTATTTTCATGGTATAATTCATAATTTAAGTTCTTTGGCACCCATTCATGCAATATATCAATTATTTCACCTTTTTGGATATGAGTAGGCTTCTGTGTCTAACTTATAATGGAAGGTGGCAAGCATGATTCATGAGGCAAGCACATTAAAGGTAGCGCGGCTCTGTTTCTGTATATTGGGACCATGCCTTGGGAACTCTGACAAAGAAGGAAACTGAGGTGACATTGCAGGGTTCTATGTACTGTATGGGTTGACAGTACCTAATGAGACTGTAGACAATTGACACATTAGTGCCCTTAGACAAGTTAGATGTTGAGTTGTGCAGTGGTCCAGCCATCTTGTCATTGCCTTATGCGTAAAACAAAACATAGAAGAATACCCACATCCTACCCAAATTGCAAAGTTGCAAAATAAATATTGCCATTTTTCTAAGCCATGTTCTAAGTTCAAAGATGATCAATTTCTAAGTTTACTTTCTAATAGTTCAATGATGATCTAATAACTAGACATGATAGCCTCCCAAGAAAAATCTATATTTTTTGTTAAAAAAAAGGTATTTTCACAGTTGTAGTGGGAATAGCTATTTGATAAGATCAAGTTTGATTTCATGAAGTGGTAAGAGTTTTACCATGGAATGTTGTTGCATGGACCAGCAACCATTAGTCAGAAAGGGAAGGCCAGGGTCCAAAATGTTACTCACAGGGAGAAATATTAGCACCTGAGTTTTCCCAATATAACCAAAGAAGCTTTTAATTTTTTTTTTATTATTCCACCGTGAGATATACAGCTACAAAAGTGTTCATATTTGGGTTTCACTCATACAGTGTTCCAGCACCCACCACTCCCCAGTGCCCATTTCCCACCACAATGTCTCCAATTCCCTGCCCCTCCCCTATCCTGCCTCTATGGCAGGTTATTTATCTCTTTATCTCTCTCTCTCTCTCTCTCTCTCTCTCTCTTTCTCTTCCTTCCCTTACATATTGAGGATTACAATACATACCTTTAGAGGTTATCATGTATATATTTTTGCCTGTATATAATGCTCAGTTCTAGGTTGGTAGTAGCACTTTTGACAATTATTAGCACACTGTTCCCTTCTCTGTCTTACCTAACCTCTGACTCGCATGCGTTTGTGGTAATTTCCATCTTTGACAAGACCTCCTGATCCATGTTTCACCTGACCTTGCATATTGGTATTATAATATGTATATATATATATATATATATATATATATTTATGCTAGGCAAAATAAATGCAGTCATTCTATAACTGTCTTTTGCCTCTGACTAATTTCATTCCACATGATCTTCTCCATGTCCATCCATTTATAGGCAAATATCATAACTTTATTTTTCCTAATGTCTGTGTAGTATTCCATTGGGTAGATGTAGATGTACAAAGTTTCTTTATCCAGTCATCAATTCTTGGGCACACTGGTTGTTTCCAGATTCTGGCTATTGTGACTAGTGCTGCTATGAAAATAAAAGTGCAGTTGGTGTTTCTGTTGTGTGTTTTTGGCTTCCCAGGGTATATTTCCGGGAAGATATGGCTGGGGCAAACGGGAGCTCAATTTTTTAGTCTTTGGAGGAATGTCCATATTGTTTTCCAAAAGGCTTTACCAGTCGACATTCCCACCAACAATGGATGAGACTCAGTTTCTCCCTGCATCCACACCAGCAATTGTTGTCCTTGCTCTTTTGGATAAGTGCCAGTATCTGTGGTGTGAGATGATATCTTATTATTTTGATTTGCATCTCCCTGATGATTATGATGAGCATTTTTTCATGTCTTTTGGCCATTCGACTTTCTTCCTGTTGAAGTTTCTGTTCATTTCTTCTTCCCAGTGGGGTTGGCTGCTTTCTTCTTATAAAGTTCTGCCATTGTCTTATATACCCTGGATATTAATCCCTTATTAATCCTTTATCAGATGTGTGCTGGGTGAATATTCTTTCCCATTCTGTGGACTGTATTTGTATCTTGGTTACTGTTTCTTTTGAGGTGCAGAAGCTTTTTAGTTTCATGTAGTCCCATATGCTTACCTTTTCTTCTAGTTGCTTTGTTAGTGGTGTTTCACCTTTGAAGATACCTTTAACTTCAATGTCTGGAGCGTTTACCCCATATTTTCTTCAACATACTTTATGGATTCAGGTCTGATGTTGAGATCTTTAATCCATTTTGATCTGATTTTTGTGCATGGTGTTAGACAAAGGTCCAAAGTATTTTTTACATGTTACTGCCTAGTTTTCCCAACACCACTTATTGAAGAGGCTTTTCTTACTTCATTTCAGACTCCTTGCACCTTCATCAAAGATTAATTGATCATGTGTTTGAGGACAGGTGTCAGGATACTCAATTCTATTCCATAGGTCCACAGGTCTGTTTTTATTCCAATACCATGCTGTTTTAATTACTACTGCTTTGTAGTACAGTTTGAAGTTGGAAAAGGTTGCCTTAGCTATTTGTGGGGGTTTATTATTCCATACAAATTTCAGGATTGTTTGGTCAATTCCTTTGAAGAATGTCATGGGTTTCCTTATAGGGACCACAATGAATCTGTACAAAGCTCTAGGGAGTATTACCATACTCCAGGTAAAGAATTCTTGGTGAGGCCTGCAGTTCATTTAGTCTTTTCACAATATGCCATCATTGTTTTGGGGCTCGGGTGATTCATCTGAGAAGTCTGCTGTAAATCTTAGGGATGTTCCTTTTATATGAAATGTCATACTTTGATCTTGCTGCTTTCAGTATTCTATCTCTATCTATAGCTTTAGTTATTCTAATTAGGATGTATCTTGGAATATTCTTATTGGGGTTTCTTTTAGCTGGTACCCTAAGGGCCTCCTGAATCTGGAGGCAAGCATTCTTTAGTTCCAGGAACTACTCAGCAATGATGTCAAGATTTCTCATGACAATTTCTTAGAAACTATAAAAGAAGGACATACCAGGGAAATGACTTAAAGAGTAAGAGTAAATATTTGGTACGCTATTGCCCCAGGTTTGATCCCTGGCACTGCATTACACCCAACAAAGAAATTCACTGTAGATTTCTTTGCCTCTTAGATTTATTTCCCCTCCTGCAATTTCTACTTGGATGATTCAACAGAGTTTCTGACCAATCTCTTTAAAAAGTTTCTCCAAAGGAAACAAACAAATGTTGAACATCACATCAAAGATGTTAGACATCTTTGTTCATCAGGTAAATATAAACTAAGACCACAGTGAGATATCATTTTCTATTAACTAGAATTACTATCATAAAATAATGATATTAATAACAATAGTCAAAATAATAATTAATCCAAAATAACTTCTGATGGGTAGTGCAAACATTTGGGCCTCCATACACTGCACATGGGAATATCCAATTAAATTTTGCAGTTGCTGTGGAATAGAGTCTGACATTTTTCAACAAGTTAAACATAGAATAGCCTACACTCTAGCAATTTTACTCAAATCCACATACAAACTCAAAACGTTAAAAACTGGTGTCCTAAAACAAAGCAAAAATTTAAAAAGTGTCCAAATATTATATAAGAACACTTATAGCAACACTATTTATATTATTTGAAAATGGAAACAACACAAGTAGCTATCAACTGAAAAAACAAAACGGAATATTTGCTTCACTAGTAACACTAGTCTTCCTGTTGATCATCAATTTGCTCGAGCACACAACAGTAACGTCTCCATACATTGGTAATGAGGTCCATTATTGTTACTGTTTTTGGCATATTGAATACACCACAGGTAGCTTGCCAGGCTCTTTCCCTGGGATATTTGCATGCAATGAAATTTTATTGATACATTTAAAATGAATGACCTACTAATATAAACTGCAATAAGCTTCAAAATCATAATACCAAGTTAAAAAAAAAGCCAACCGATTCTCCCTGGGGTGTGGCGGCGGGCGCCTGGGGTGATGGTAGAGCCCCAGATCTCAGCAGAAGGTGGAACTAGAACCCCAGAAGTCCGAGCGGAAGCGGGAAGTAAATGGACATTTTGAACTCTCACACCGGCCTGTCTCCGCCTCAGGTATTCTCCCTGGGGTGTGCGGCTGGCCAGGCTGGTGCCTGGGGTGATGGTAGAGCCCCAGGTCTCAGCAGAAGGTGGAACTACAACCCCCAGAAGTCCGAGCGGAAGCAGAAGTAAACAGACATTTTGAACTCTCACACCAGCCTGTCTCTGCCTCAGATATTCCCCTGGGATGTGCGGCTGGCCTGGTGGGCGGCCGCTCACGCGGCCGCTTATTAATACAAAAACTAGGAAATTCAACACCGAGGGAAGGTAATACCCTCAAGAAAAAAAGAAGCAGTACACTAGAGGAATCTATCCCTGAACACCGCAACACCATGGGGGAAACAACGCAGATCCCCAGCTCGAAGAATAGATGAAGGAATAGACCCTGAAGACTCAAAAAAAAAATACAGATGTGCATGATCTCTCTGACAATGAAATTAGAGAAGAAATTGGTAGGATGTTTAAGGAGCTCAATGAAAAAATGGAGCAGATGTCCAATAAAATACAGGAGAACATAAACGAAGCAGTTGAAAGGGCAGTCAATAAACTACGGGAAGAAATGAGAGCAGAAATGAGAACCATGGAAATAGAAATATCATCGCTTAAAAACTCAATAGATGAAATGAAAACACAACAGGGGCTCTCAACAGTAGGATGACAGCAGCGGAAGAGAGAATCAGTGAGACTGAAGATGAGCTGCAGAAAGCAATCAGAGAACTACATAAGATGGGAAAAGACTGGAAAATGGATCAGCAACAGAACAGAGAACAATGGGATAAAGCCAGGCGGAACAACATAAGAATCATAGGAGTCCCAGAGGGACAGGAAAGTAACCCCAAGGAAATTAAAACAGTTAAAAACATCCTGGCTGAAAAGTTCCCCGAGTTAAAGGACGAAGGCATCCAGATCCAAGAAGCCCGTCATGTACCAGCAAGAAGAGACCCCAATAGAAAGACCTCCAAGACACATCCTAGTCAAAGTAATGGAAGCCATAGACAGAGACATAATTCTTCAGGCAGCAAGATCAAAGAAGGAAATTGTATACAAAGGAGCATCCATTAGACTTTCAGCAGACTTCTCAGAAGACACCCTCCAAGCCCAAAGGCAGTGGTGGGATATAGTAAAAAAACTTAATGAAATGAATGCCTCAGCAACAATTCTTTATCCAGCTAAACTCTCACTCAGATTTGAAGGACAGATATATAACTTCTTGGATAAACAACAGCTTAGGAACTTTGTAAAATCAAAACCAACCTTAAAAGAAGAACTGAAATCTACTATAAGATGAGACATAACCCAAAAGAACAACCAACCTATACAGAAAGATGGCACAAAATCCCATGACAATAATCTCTCTCAATGTCAATGTTCTAAATGCACCAGTTAAGAGACACAGAGTGGCAAAATGGATCAAAAAATTGAATCCGACATTCTGCTGCCGCCAAGAAACACACCTGAACAATCGGAGCAAAGACAGGTTCAAAATAAAAGGCTGGAAAAAAATCCTTCACTCAAACAACCCATCCAAAAAGGCTGGGGTGGCCATACTGGTATCCGACAATATAGACTTCAGGCTGAAGAAGGTCAGGAAGGGACAGTAAAGGTCACCTCTTAATAGTCAAGAGATGCATATATCTGAAAGAAATCATGCTATTAAACATATATGCACCAAATGAGGGGCCAGCAAAATACCTAAAACAACTACTATTAAGACTTCAAAGAAGACATTGATAGCAACACAATTGTAGTCGGAGACTTCAACACTGCTCTATCAACCCTGGATAGATCAACAAGATTGAAACTTACCAAGGAAATACTGGCCCTAAAAAGAAGAGATGGAAGAAAGAGGGCTGGTCAGACATATACAGGGCATTTTATCCCCAAAAAGCTGAATACACTTTCTTTTCCAGTGCACATGGAACATACTCCAAAACAGATCACATGCTGAGCCATAAATCATACCTCCATAAAATCAAGAAGATAGAAATTGTGCTAACTATTTTTTCAGACCATGATGAACTGAAAATAGAAGTTAATTGTACACAAAAACGGAGACCAATACTAAGTACCTGGAAACTAAACAGCTCACTGCTGAACAACCAGCAAGTCATCAAAGAAATCAAAGATTCCTGGAAACAAATGAGACGGAAGACACGAATTACCAGAACTTGTGGGATACAGCAAAAGCAGTGTTAAGAGGCAAGTTTATAGCTCTTCAAGCATTCATCAGAAAAGAAGAAAAGGCCATCACCAAAGAGTCTGACCTCACAACTTAAGATCTTAGAGAGTGATCAACAAAAGGAGCTCAACCCAAGCAGAAAGAAAGAAATAATAAAATTTAGAGCAGAAATCAATGAGATGGAATGTCAAAAAACAATCCAGAAGATCAACGAAACCAAAAGCTGGTTCTTTGAAAAAATAAACAAAATTGACAAACCACTTGCAAGACTTGTAAGAAAAGGAAAAGAGAGAACCCAAATAAATAGAATCAGAAATGAAAATGGGGACATCACAACAGAAACCACAGAAATTCAAAAGATCATTGGAGATTACTATGTGAGCCTGTATGCCACGAAACAAGAGAACCTAGAAAAATGGACAAATTCCTGAATTCCTATAGCTTCCCAAGTCTGCAACAAGAAGATTTGGAATACCTCAACAAATCTATCTCCATCAAGGAAATAGAATCGGTAATCAAAAGTCTCCCCAAACACAAAAGCCCAGGTGCAGATGGATTCACCAGTGAATTCTACAAAACCTTTTAAAGAAGACCTACTCCCAATTCTTTTTTAAGCTCTTCCGGCAAATTGAAGAAACAGAAACACACCCAAATAGCTTTTACGAGGCACATATCACCCTGATACCCAAAGCAGACAGAGATGTCACAAAAAAGGAAAACTGCAGACCAATCTCCCTGATGAATACAGATGCTAAGATCTTCAACAAAATACTAGCAAATAGAATCCAAAGAGTCATCAAAAAGATTATACACCATGACCAAGTGGGATTCATCCCGGGAATGCAAGGATGGTTCAACATCCTCAAGTCAATCAACATAATACATCATATCAACAAAAAGAAAAAATAAAAAACAAATGGTCATATCAATAGATGGAGAGAAGGCATTAGACAAGATTCAACACCCGTTCATGATAAAAGCTCTCCGTAAAATGGGGATTGAAGGAACCTTCCTCAAGATAATCCAGAGCAAGCATCATTCTCTATGATGCCTGCTCACAGAGTGCCCACAGCAAGCATCATTCTTAATGGGGAAAAACTGAAAGTCTTCCCCTTAACATCAGGGACAAGACAAGGCTGCCCACTCTCACCACTTCTATTCAATATAGTACTGGAAGTACTTGCCATAGGAATCAGGGTAGAAAAAGACATTGGATAGGAAGGGAAGAAGTCAAGTTATCACCATTTGCAGATGACATGATATTATACCTGGAAAATCCGAAACTCTCTACCAAGAGGCTCCTAGAAATAATACATTCCTATAGTAGAGTGACAGGGTACAAAATCAATACCCAAAAGTCAATGGCCTTCCTTATGCAAACAGCGAAAGAGAAGAAAGGGACATTAAAGAAACTATCCCATTCACAATTGTGGTGCAGAAAATCAAATACCTAGGAATCAGTTTGACAAATAATGTAAAGGATCTCTACAAAGAAAACTACAAAACGTTACTTCAGGAAATAAAAGAAGACCTGAGGAAATGGAGAAACATTTCCTGCTCATGGATTGGAAGTATTAACATTATCAAAATGGTAATACTCCCTAGAGCTTTATACAGATTCAATGCGGTCCCTATAAAGATACCCATGATGTTCTTCAAAGAAATTGAACAAACACTCCTGAAATTTGTATGGAATAATAAAACCCCACGAATAGCTAAAGCAATACTTGGGAAAAAGAAAATGGGAGGTATCACTTTCCCCAACCTCAAGCTCTACTACAGAGCAGTTGTAATTAAGACAGTGTGGTATTGGTATAGAGACAGACCCAAAGACCTATGGAATAGAACTGAGTATCCTGAAACACACTCTCAAATATACAACCACTTAATCTTTGATAAAGGAGCAAAAAATATTAAGTGGAGCAAAGAAAGCCTCTTCAACAAATGGTGCTGGAAAAACTGGGCAGCTAAGTGTAAAAAAATGAACTTAGACCTCCTTCTAATGCCATGCACAAAAGTCAGATCAAAATGGATTCTAGATCTCAACATCAGACATGAATCTATAAGGTACATCGAAGCAAACATAGGAGAAACGCTCTATGACATCGAAACAAAAAGTATCTTTAAAGACAACACACCACTGACCAAGCAAATGGAAGCAAAGGTAAACAAATGGGATTATATAAAACTAAAAAGCTTCTGCACCTCAAAAGAAACGGTGACCAAGATACAAAAGACAATCCACAGAGTGGGAAAGGATATTCACCCAATACCCATCTGACAAAGGGTTAATATCCAGGATATATCAGGCATTGGTAGCACTCCACAAGAAAAAAACAGCCAACCCCATCAAAAAATGGGGAGAAGAAATGAACAGAAGCTTCTAAACAGAAGAAATTCGAATGGTCAAAAGGCATATGAAAAAGTGCTCTTCATCTTTAATCATCAGGGAGATGCAAATCAAAACAACAATGAGGTACCATCTCACACCCGAGACTGCACACATCCAAAACAGCAAGAAAAACCTGTGCTGGCGTGGATGTGGGGAAAAAGGGACTCTGATCCACTGTTGGTGGGAGTGCTGACTGGTCCAGCCCTTTTGGAAAACAATATGGGTATTCCTCCGAAAACTAGATATTGAGCTCCCATTTGATCCAGCAATAGCACTCCTGGGAATATACCCAAGAGACCAAAAAAACACATAGCAGAAACACTATCTGTACTTCTTTATCCATCTCTGTGCTATTCACTATAGCTAGAATCTGGAAACAACCTAAATGCCCGAGAACAGAGGACTGGCTAAGGTAACTGTGGTTCATCTACACTATGGAATACTATGCAGCTGTCAGAAAAGATGAAATTATGAAATTTACCTCCAAATGGAGGGACATGGAGACTATCATGCTGAGTGAAATTAGTCTGAAAAAAAAGGACAGATATAGAATGACTGCATTCATTAATAGGATATAAATAGATACCAGTGTTTTACTAAATGTGGGAAATGGTAATGGCAGATTAAAACTCACCATTGAATAAAAAAAAAGAAACAGCAGAACCCCTGGCAAACAGTAGGTGCTCACAGAGGGTGTAATAAAAGACTGCATGGAGAAAGAGAATATCTTTGGATCACTTGACTTTCTGTCATCAGATTGCAGTACTTCATTCAGCCAAAATACACTATTAAATCCAACTATACTCAAAATCTGAATAAATAGTAGAGGAAGTGCAATTGAATGCTAATATTAAAGAATCATAATCGACTTTGTATTTCCAAGGTGATTTATATGAATGCCAATGAAAAGATGCTCATCTAATAGGAAGACTAATTTCATAATGTCTTATATATTAACTTTACTTACTCGTTTTTATTTTAAATTCTTCTGTGGAACAAAACAGTGTAATTAAATGTTTTATTTCAACACACACAAAAATGCCAACCATGAAGGTTCATGTAGTGTATGATCTCATTTCAATGAAACATCTATAATAGGACAATTTCTAAGAGAATACAAGACAGACTAGTGGTTGCCAGGAAACAGGTGAGAAGAGGTTAACATCAAGTATCATGTGCTTTACTTGCAGAAATATAACCATCCCCACTACAATTTTTTGTTTGTTTTTGGGCCACACTCAAAGATACTCAGAAATATTCAGTGATACTTAGGGGTTATTTCTAGCTCCTATACTCAGGAATCACCTGGTACTGCTCTTTGAACCATATGGATGCAGGGAATAGAACCTGGGTTAGTCATGCGTGAGGAAAATGCCCAATTCCCAGTACAATTTATGTGAAAAATGATAGAAATTATCCCTCATATTGCATTTTATATTACTCTCTAATAGCTGCATAAATAAACCAAGAGAGGGTAATTTGTGATTCTTTGAAGAAAAACAAACTTTGTTCCTTATCTGGTTCTCCCAATTACAATCTCAATTCTCTTTAACAGTAGTCTTCAAAACACCCTAGTGTATAAAATACTATGCTATTTAGAACAGATTTATGCATATCATGTTATAAAATAAGACTATGTATACTCTAGTTATTAAAAGTATATGTTGGGGCCAGAGAGCTAGCATATTGGGCAGGGCACTTGCCTTACACATAGCCAAAGCAAATTCTTTCCCTGGTATCACATATGGTCCCTCAAGCACTGCCAAGAGTAATTCCAGAGCACAGAACCTGGAGTAATCCCTGAGCTTTGCTCTTTGTGGCCCCCAAAAAAACAAAATAAAACCAAAAATAAATAAACCTTCCAAAGTACATGTTTTTGCAGAATTTGAACATAAGTCCATTTAAAGCCTAGCAGGCTAAGATAAATACAACTAAAATTTTGTCCTTTGTTTATAACAGGAGAAGAAGCATAGAAATATGTCTAGAGATTTTTTTAATAGAGCACAACAGTTAAAAATCTAGATAAGTTGTGTGTCTCTCCTTTTATTTTTCTTTTATATTTTTCCTAATTCCTAAGATGTTTATTCATACATTTACTACTTTAAAGGTCTTGGAATAAACCCACATTTTTTCTTTCTCTTTTAAAATGCCCAAGTCTCAGTGAGGGCATGGGGAATGCAAGTGTCACCACAAAGTGCTTTAACCATGAATGAGTGAAGAACTATTCCTCCAGATGCTGAAGCAGAAGAGAGTGAAAGAGAATTCAGTGACTTCTCCACTTTGCTTCATGATACAACCAAAGCATAACCATGACCTCAGAGAAAAGTTAGCCCAGGATGTATGTGTTCAACCTGAATATGCAGGAACTTTGCTGCTAATATTAGGAGACGCTACACAGCAATAGAACTGCGAGAGGGCAGCTTCCAAATCCTGGGATTATCCATATCCCAGCAGTAGCATCTGTGTTCTGCCAGTTCTGCCACTTAGAAATACTGACCAGATGCAAATATTGTAGTACCTGGACTCTGCAAACAGGAGTAAACCTTCAGAGAGCAGAGGTTATCTTCCATGACTCTGAATAAGTGAATTACTCTCCATGGATAAGTCATCTTATACACATTCATGAAACAAATACTCATGTGCCATCCAGACTGTGCCCTGAGATGCATGGATCAAATATCACATGCAAATGGAAACTCTTCAGAGGGGGACAAATTTGGGACCCAATTTCACTTTAACTCCTAACATAAAGTTGGCTTCAAATACAATCTCAAAGGTTGCTTAATATTTCCTTTTGTAGTACTTCTCTAATGTTAGAATTTGGCAATTCTAAGGTTATTCTATGAAGAAGGTATCAGAGACAAATATGCTGCCTCTATTAACCAGTATGTTCAATTGCCAATCACAGTGGTTGCTTAGGCTTGATTTAAGAAGGAATCCTTCCTCCAAAGAATATCCAAGTAGATGATCCCACATGTAAAGCAAATAAATATGAAAATGGGTGGGCATCATAAAGATGGTGTCTGGCTGAGTCTCTTTGATGAGCCTATTTGCATTCCTAGCCTTTGTATATGTAGCAGAAAATTCAGGCCCAGGAAAGGACTGAAATACATAGTTTCTCCCTCTGCTAAGCTAAAGCCACTACTGACTGGAGAAAAAAAAATACCTGTGACAACAAGGTAATGATGCCAAATCTTTCAAGCCTTTCTCTTCTCCAGCAGTGCTATGTCTTCCTATGTCTTCCTTGTAAAGCCACATAAGGCAAAGCAGGCATTGTGGAGTGACTTTCTCCCTAGTCACTTTGCCTGCATCCTACTTGTTTCTCTTATTCTCCTCTTTCACACGGAGTGTTTGAAAAGGAAACGAGGCATAGAAGGAACTAGAGGCTGAATCATCCCCAATTAGTGTATTATCTTTCAGAAGTTACAAATAAAACTTTGTGATTGTCAGTAGCTGCCTTAATCAATTTTGAAAAATCATTTCTTCTCTCAGATTAGATATGCTAGAATGCTCACCCCACAGAACCACTTTTTAAAGCAGTGCTTAGAGGGCTCAGCAGTCATTCCTAGTTGACCAGTCCTGATAGATCAATAATAGGATGTGAGGACCCTGAGCTGCTCAGGCCTTCTGTACCTGGGTTGCCAGGGTCATTCTAGAGTCATGTTATTTGTTCTCTGAGACCTCGAAGACCACACGCAGCAGTGCTGGTAGGGTGCTCATGTGGTTCTGGGGATCCAATAGTTATTCCGTGCTTGCAAAGCTTGTGCACCTAACCCTGCACTATTCCACCTGTTCAGAGGATTAGTTTTTAGTTTTAAGAAACACTCAGTGGTTCTCAGAGCTTATTCTGGCTCTGTGATCAGGGCTCACTCCTAGTAAGGCTTGGGGACCATATGGGGTTCTGGGGACATCTGCATAGTAAGGCTTGGGGACCAGATAGGGTTCTGGGGACATCTGCAATGGCCGTGTGTATGGAGAGTGTCTTACCCACTATACTATCTTCCCAGGCTCAGAATATTTTTTATTGCATACTCTTTGCACAAACTGAGAGCCTACTACCATGAGTATACCACCCACATAACAGAGCCTGGCAAGCTACCCGTGTTGTATTTTATATACGGAAAACCACAATTAGAAACCTCATTCCCAAGACCTGAACGAATGGTTTGAGGCTCTTTGTGTTCCTGGTGGGAGCAGATGCCCTTGGGCTACACTAGCATGCAACAGGAAGTATGGAGATGTAACTGGTGCCCTCTCAAGCAAATTGATGAACAACGGAAAGACAAGTGATACAAGTGATACTCTTTTTGATGTGTCTCCCAATATTAGTGAACAAAATCACGTTTCTGTTAGAAAATTTAATTTTAAACCTAAGTCCTAATGTAATAATGTAGTTTTTGTGATGTCTGGCCTGAACTGCATAAACATGCATTGTTCTCTAAAAAATGAAATAAAAAAAAATCTCTCCCAACAGACACACATGCACAGGACTATTAAATGGAGTAATGAGAACATATGAAAATGTATGGGCCCATGTGTAGAAGAGAATAACCAATTTGGATTAAAGGATTTGCTTTGCTCATATTTTCCTTATCTTAACATGTTTCTTCTCCTAAAATAAAGAAAAAATACTACCATCTCATGCTGCCAATAGTGTTTCCATTCATTCTCGCACCAAACTTCTCAAGAAGGCAAAATAATAAAGTGTGAACAGAACTCCTGTAAATAAGCTTTGTAAAGTATAACTCACTGAGAAACGCAACTTAGTACCTATGTTTTAAGTTAATGAAAGGAACACAGAAATATTTCATATCCCGCATCCTAATTTGTGAGCTATCAATTGTCAGCAAGTGCATTTCACCATTGAAACTCCTCATACATGTTATTCTTTCATATGTATTCTATGCTTTTATCTTTGTGAAATATAAGGAAACTAAGCTAGTAGTCCAGTATTTTTAGGAAGTTATGATTGTTCTAAGAACTATGCATATTCTCTTTTCCAAGGAGACATTCGGAGTCACCATAAAAGAAGATTAGCGTCCCCCCCAGAGCCTGCCTCCCTGTGACCACAGAAGCTGGGACTCCTATGACATGAGAACAAATGAATCAGATTTGGGTGCTTGGCAGTGGAAGACAGACAGTCCCTCCCTGTGGCCTGACTCAGAGCTGGGTTCTCCCCTTGAAGTGACCTGTGTATTTTTCCTCCCCTAGCCTCCCTTCATTTTTCATTCAGTGAACACTGGCTCTTCGATTGCCCACCACCAGCATCCAAGCATGTCTGTTAGCTCAGAGTAACCTTTCAAAGGATACTGGATCTGCATGGGAACTCCAAGGTTCCCATGCAGATTCAGTAGACATGAGAAGTGTTCATAAATATTTAATAAAGAAATTAATGTGGCAAAGAAAAAGCAAAAAAAAATCCTACAACGTGAGATGGGAAGACCCAACCACATGATTTTAATTTTCATTGGGATATTTTTTCTTTCTGGTTTCCCCTGCCTGAAGTCAGATGTAGATAAAAACATACTGAATGCAGATCAACTGCCAGAACTTCATAAAGTATGCGATGTGACATGCTCAGTAGCATTTTAGTAAAAGCTTGAAGGGTATCGACTCCTTAATGTTACAGACGAGTAAACCAACATTCAAAGAGTTTGAGTAAATTGTCTAATGTCAAGCTGCTAATAAGTGCAAGGACTAGGATTGAAAACGGGTTATGTTGTTGGAACCATGCCATAAACCAGGAAGTTTACAGGCACATTGGGTAATGCAGATTCTGTGCATAACCTATTAAAAATGGAATTGTTTTTAGTTTGTCTCTTAATTAGTTCATGACCATTGACCTAATGTGCTTTCTCATTTCCTGCTCTGAATTAGAAATGAGAAGAAATTGAAACAAGCTATTGTGTTTTCATTTTTACTATTCTATCATGGTCCTTGCAGATTTCAATTACCTGAATCATTTCAAATCTTCAACTGCCCAAGTCACTCTCAAAAATGACCTGGTTTATGGGTGTATGTGGAGGGGACTACATGTTGTAAAATTATTGTCATCCTTTGCCATTTTAAAGAGCTCCCAGATGCTGCTGCTTCCATATAACTTGAGAAACATTATTTCAAATCCTCTCAGGCTTAAAGGGTCTTCCCATGAAGCAAAGATTTTGAATTGTCGTTCTGTAGGAAGTGCACCTGTTCCTGAGAGAACAGCAGCAGACAGCTGCCTCCTGCTGTAGGGCACCTTAGTGAATGAGGCCCCCTGGCACTCACTAAATACCCCTGACTGGTTGGCTATAGCCTGCTCTTGTTGCAGCCCAGATTTAAGATGTTTGGTTTTCGCTTTGTGTATCATGTTTTGTTTTTATCTTCCACCCTATTATTCTAGGATTTAAAAATCTTTTCTTAAAAAAAAAAAAAGCATCTTATTGATTTCCACTCTCTGTCTGTGGAGGATGGTGGTCCCTGCTGTGGTTTTCATTGCACAATTGGCGAGAGATTGTGAGAGAGTGACAGCGAGTGTCTGGGCTTCTGACGTGGTCCCTCCCCCTCAGCATCCATCATGTTTCCTCTGAACAAAACAATGACCAGCATGTGCCCTTAACCACTGGTTGCTTCCACACAGCACCTTATAATTATTCTCCTTTGTACCTTAGGGTATAAGTGAAGCTTAGTCTGTTGAGTGTTTCTAGTAGCTCAGCATTCAAGATGGGATAAAAAAAAAAACACCATAGCCAAGTGTTTCTTTCTGAAAATTTACAAGCATCCACTCATTTCCTCTAAGAGCTCAAATGTCTTTATTCTGTGCTGGATCTAGTGAGACTGAAGTTATAGAGCCCAAGGCTCAGAAGACCAGGAAGAAGGGGGAAACAACACAGATTATACAGATTTGCTGGGTGCCACGGGTGAGATCAGGTACAGAATCAACCTGGCAAGTGTCTGGCAGCCCCAGCATTTAAGGAGTAAAAGAACTCTGGAGGGTAAGCGGGGAGAATATTCATACAGGAAGAGAGTCAGCTCCCCAGGAAGGTGGATTGTTCCTGTGGTTGGCATGGATATCCCTACCCATGTTGAGTAAGAGAGGGCAGCAGATCACGTGATAATGAGGAGTCAGGGTGAGAGTTCAGTGGGTAAGGTGTTTGCCTTGCACATGGCCTACCTGGTTCAATCCCCAGTATCCTACATGGATAGAGGGACTCACAGGCATGGGGCAGAGTTGCTACTTGCTCTCCCTGTGCCCAGCCACTCATGAGGCGCCCAGGAGGGATGGCGGGTTCTAGTCCTAGCCCGCCACCCCAGCAGAGCCTTCTAACAAGCCAGATGACCCCCCACTCCATGAGGGGCTCCATTTTCCACATCCGGACTTCCCTCCTGTCAGAACTCCAAGCAGCAGACCAACCTATCAAAGCCTGGCTTGCGCAACCGCTTGCAGCAGCGTGGTTCATCAATAAATGCTGGACTTAGAGATGACTACAAGAGTATGCTACCTGCATGGCAGAGCCTGGCAAGCTACCCATGTTGTATTTGATATGCCAAATACCAGAAACAATTATAGACCTCATTCCCATGACCTGATGGAATAGTTTGAGGCTCTTTATGTTCCTGGAGCAAGCAGAAGCCCTTGGGCTCTATTAGCATGAGACAGGACATATGGAGATGTTACTGGGGCCCGCTCGAGCAAATCGATGATGAACAGGAAGACAGATAGTGACAGTGATCCTATATGGTCCCTTGAGCACTACCAGAATTTATTCCTAAGTACACAGACATATGTAAGCCATGAGCACTGTGGGATGTGGCCTCAAAAAAAAAGTAAAAATAAAACAAAACTAACAAAAAAGTAGTAATGAAGAGAGATAAATGAATCCCAACTCTAGGGTGTCTAAAGCAACAGCCAAAGTGTAATTAATACATATAAAGAAACTAGATTCTGAGAAAGAACCAGCAAGTATGTTTATTTAATGAAATCTGAATTGAACACTATTCTCCCCTAATGTTAAAATTTAATCCCTGTGCCTCTGAATGGGGCTTATCTAGAAATGGGGAGGAGTGCTTGTAGAATGAAGTCAAGAAGAAGCCAACAAGGTGGGCCATGACTTGATATTACATTTCCTTATAAGAGTGAGAGACATAGAGGAATCTCTGGAATACTGAGGAGGTAGTACTGGACTTTGTACTGAAAACCAAGGATACCAGGGAACATCAAGAAAGGGTAGTATTACTCCCAATGGCTGCTTTAATAAGGTAACACAAAAAATGAACTGTACAAACACAGACTCAGAGGGCACTTGATTTTGGCTTTCTAGTATCCAAAGTTTAAAAAAAAATCTCACATTTTAAGCCACCCAAATGGACTAATTCATTATAGCTGCCTAGGAATGAATAAGGGCACTAACATTTAAGGAGAAAAATGGTAAGTTGAATAGGTTTATTCTGAAGGAAAGGAATATTTATTTTTATCTATTTTTAATTTTCTTAAAACTTGGTGACCACATCTGACTGTGCTCAGGGTAGGGGTGACATCTGATTCTGCACTCAGGGGTCACTCATGGGGGTGATGGGGAAACCATATGGGGTACTAGGGATAGAACCCAGGTCAGACAAATGGAAGGCAAGTGCCCTACCCACTGTGCTATCTATTCAGCTCCAAGGAAATAAATTTTTAAGGCAGTAAAATAAGTGTGAGAGAAATATGAATATGCAGACAGCTGTTTAGATGCTAGGTAAAGGGGGAAGAAATGAATCACATGACTAGATTGGCTGAAGAAAACAAATGCAAAGACAAAGGATAGCATTGCCGTCTGATTGGTTCATGTATTTTACTTGATCACTTGATCACTTGATATCCCGTTATCCATCGATTTGCTCAAGCAGGCGCCAGTAATGTTTCCATTTGACCCTATCACGTGCCAGTGTAGCCCAATGGCATCTGTCTGTTTTGGGGATATTAAGAGCTTCAAACTGTTTGTTTAGGGTCTTGATAAGGAAGTCTGACCATCTTGCAGGTGGGCAGCCATGAGATCTTTTGGCGCTCCCGTGGGATCCAATCGGTAAAGGCTCTAGTCCAACGGTCGTCTCCAGATCGCATTATATGACCAGCCCATCTGATATTCGATGTTCTGGCAGATGAGACAGTGTCCTAGATTTTAGAATAGCGACAGAGGTTGAAACTCCAGATTTCCTCTCTCACTTGAGTGAGGCGTGGTATTCCAAGCATGGCTCTTTTGATTCCTTTGGAAGACCCGAATGGTATTCTCATCCTGCTTTCGTAAGGCCAGGTCTCTGAGGCATATGTCAATGCAGGGAGAACGGTGGAGTCAAAGAGGTATGCCCATAGCCGGGGGTTCTTTGTAATTTTGACTATTGTTTCAATGCCTTTGAAGGCATTCCATGTCGCTCTTTTCCTCCTGCCCAACTTAGGTTTCAGGTCATTCATCATGTTGACTTCTCGACCTAGGTACACATAGCTATTGCATTTAGAGATGTTTGTTCCATTGAGAGTGAATGGGGCCTCTGGAACTAGTTGATTTCTCATGAACATAGTTTTGTTGAGATTCAGCTGTAGACCTATCCTTCCACATTCTCAGTCATCATCCTCACCAATCTTTCTCAGCTTTTCCCTGCCTGTGTGCAGTAAAATGACTGGATGAAATATCACTACGTAAGTAAAATGCATACATACATTTTGACCGAGAATGTATTTACTTACGTAGTAATATTTCATCCAGTCATTTTACTGCACACGGTCAGAAAAAGCTGAGAAAGTTTGGTGAGGATGATGACTGAGAAGGTGGGCCATCATAGATTCCTAGGTTACCAATCCTGGAGGTATCATTCTTGTATCCTGTGACTGACGAGTCAGGAGCATGGAAAGCATGCTGATGCAGATTTCAGGGAGCAAAGTGTCTTGTAGGAAATAAGAGGTGATTGTTACTCTCTACCTTTCACCTCCCATTCCAAGCCTGAACAAGTTAAAACAATATATTAATTTTCCTCAATATTTATTGTTATTTATTTATATTGCACTGACTGAATAAATCAAAATTGATTTAGAAAGCTCCTTTAGTTTGCTCTACTTTGCAATAAATAAATATATATAGTAGATCCCTTGGGCTCTACTAGCATGAGACAGGACATATGGAGATGTTACTGGTGCCCGCTCGAGCAAATCGATGATGATGAACGGGAAGACAGTGATACAGTGATACAGTGATTTATTGTTATTGAAGCAACATGGTTACAACAGTGTTCACATTTTAATGCTCCAGGGGACAGAGTTGCTGTTTGTCCACCACCACCTAAGTGCCCAACACCCTCCACCACTGTCTATACTGAAAGCAAAGTGTATCAAACTGTATATACTGAACACGGTATTGCAAAGTAGAGCAAACCAAAGGAGCTTTCTAAATCAATTTTGATTTATTCGGTCAGTGCAAGATTTGTTCCGTTTTTTTAAGATAGGTCCACTTCTTTTCATCAAGCTTAGAAAATGTTTGATTCTATTTGCTGAGCTACTCAGAAGAGGGGTTTCTCCTTTCCCAACCTGACCCTGGAGCTACCAGAGATTAAGATCCAGACAACATAGGCCAGCACCAGCCCCCACCAGCCTCTCCTGCCTGAACCAGTCTGGAAAGTTGATAGTACAATCATGTTCAACTCCAGCATGGTTTTTCTCTCTTCTATAATTATTTTGGTCACACTGCATGTGCTTTGACTCTTATTACAAATAAGGCTCTGATGACCTATTGGTCAGTGACTTTTTTGCATACCTCAATTACCGTTTGAAATACATCAGGCAAGTGGAGTTTTCAGAAGACATTGTTTCAGCATACATTTCAGCTAAAATCATTCTGTGGTTTCAGTTTCAGAGAATGGTTTTGCAAATTAATATGGTTCAGTTCAATTTGAAGTTCACCATTCAGGTCAGGTCATGACCCCTAAAGCATTCCTAGATAAGGTGAATGATATTAATTTCTTATAATAATGTTGAAGACAGACATGAAAATAACCCCTTGTCTGCCATCCCATGGTGCTTACAAAAGTATAAATGAAAAATCCCTGAGTGCTTTTCTCCAATCAGCTCATGGCTGGAGCTTTTGTAGCTGTGAACAGTGTTGTTCATGTTCGTAGGTAGCTCTTCTAATATAAGTTTAAGGGGCACTGACAGTCATTTTTGACATTTACTGTGTTCTGCCAGAATAGAAACTTGGCATGTTGTATTCAAATAGCACATTCTAACTCACTCACTTAACCATCAATGTGCTGATGTGTATTTACCATATCACATACACATCATAAGGGGCTGATGTATTTACCACATGGAGAAATTCAGAAAATGTTGAACGCACTGTGTTTACCAAGGCGCATCTTCATAGATGATTGATGTTGCATCAATGTTTTTACTGTAGCATGCACTTACCAACATATGGAATCCTTGGTCACAGCAAGTTAATATGCAAGTACTGCAGGCCAGGGGGTTACCTACAGGTACTCGCCCAGTTCCAGAACTATGTCGGAACAATTGATATTTATGGATTTATTCTAATGCCTGTGATTGAAGCAGAGCCTGCCACAATGAAGGCTAGCTCACTGCCTACTAGACCACTTCCTAGGCCCTGAACTATGTTCAAGAATTCTTCCAGGGCTGCTGGGGAGGAAATCGGGGACATTGGTGGTGGAAAATGGGCACTGGTGGAGGGATGGGTGCTGCAATATTGTATGACTGAAACCCAATCATGAACAGATTTGTAATTTCTCATGGTAATATAATAAAATTTAAAAATAAGTTACAGCATTAAATAATCCAAAAAATTATTAATTCATCCAATGCCTAAATCTCACAGATTTAAACTTCCTGCTAAGAATCCTTAAGCTCTCTTTTCCATATTTCTATAAGTCACATGCCATTCAAATACTTTCTAAATGAACTCAGGAAACTTTTCCACTTCCCCCACCAACCTTTACCCTTCCAGCACCATCTTAAAAAATTTCTTAATCTCTAGCCTGAG
>JAJIBD010024191.1:0-22500 GCA_021461705.1 Cryptotis parvus
TGGCTGGTCAACTCATTTTCCAGGATCACTCCAATCTAGGAGGACCATTATCCTGCATCCAATGGCTTTTGCCATAGTAACCCTAAATATACTTCCTCACACTTTCCTATGAGAGCCATGCGCGTAACCTTGTATGCTCTGTCATTAATAATCAGTTTGAGAGTGAGGTGAAGGGGAGAAAAGAATTTTGTAATACTGCAAGATTATGTTTGAAATACGGTAATTTAAATTCTTACATCTAAAAAATTCCTTGGGTTTTTTTGCTGCACATAGAACTTCCGGTCTCTTCTTCCTCCACATGTACACTATTTCTCATTGACTGATTTAACAAAAAAAAGAGTGATTATAAATACTTTTTTAAGATTGAGTGCTAGGGACATCTGGACTGAAAACCTGGTGGTCCAGGGGCTCCCACTAGACCTGTGTTCAGAACTGAGGCCCTACCAAATTCAGCCGGACCATGTAGGAGATGGGTTGGGGACTTGAACTTCGGTAGCAAAAGCAAAGAAGCAAAAACAGTGCTTTCTCTCTGGCCTCAAACTCAAAAATCTTCTTGCTTATTAATCCACAGTCAACAAAAATTAACATTTACACCAGATAATATATATACCAAGCATTGGGCCTGGGTGACGGAGGAGGAGGTACAGCAGGCAGGCATTTGCCTTGCACACAGCCAACCCAGGTTCAATCCCACCTGGCATCCCCGCCATGGGCCTGACAACTGCCAGGGAGCCATTCACGAGTACAGGGGCAGGAGTTAATTCCTAAGCATCACCGGGTGTGACCCAAAAGAAAAAAAAATGTATCAAGCATTTGCTGAATACAAAATAAAGAAAACCTGAGGCTTTGTCTGAGAATGTTGTGGAAAACCACATTTTAAAGTTTGGGGGAGCTGAGCAGAAGAAAGGCGCACAAAGGCAAGGCTCTTGCGCCCAGGGGCGGTTTGATCCTGGACACTCTTATGATCCCTCGATGCTCCGCCGGGGTAATCGCTTCCCAAAGAGCCTAGTAAGCCCTGACCATTACCAGAGGTGGCCCCCAAAACAAAATAAATGTGTAAAATAAATGTACATTAGGAGTGGGTGAAATTTTGAAAAATAAAAATAAATAAAATTAGTTTAAGAAAACTTTACAGTATGGTAAAGATAACCACAGGGTTTAGAACAAAATGGTGTAAGAAGTACCTACAAATGCAAGGAGGCAGGAAAATTATAGGTTCAAATGTGATGTATAAGATAAAAAGAAAAAGCAATATACTCAACAAAAGAGAATTTAATTAAGTCACTGCTTCCGACGCTGGCCACAGTGAGAGTCTTCATTAGTGGTTCATTCAGATGCTTCATGGGGCCGGGTTCTTCACGGAGAATGGCTGTCACCGTCCTTTGTGGCAAAGCTCACCGCAGCCCTGCAACCTCAGTTGTCAGTGCCACAGACACCATGGCAGCAGTACTGCACTCCAAAGGAGACTTACGAACTCTGCTGCTCAGTACCCACCATGCTCATCTGCTACAGGAAAGTCTCTCCAGCCTTTGTAACCATGGCATTTAAGAATTTACCGGCACAAAACATAAAATTTTCCCTTGATTCGTCTTTCTTTCTTTTTCTTCCATGACATGAATAGAGCAGGCCTATCAATACTCAGTAATACTGTTTTCACTCCATAGTCATGTTTGTGTCTTTTGTCTTTTTTGAAATTCAACAAGGAAAGATTATTTTCCACCTTTCTGTCTTATAAGTGACTGCTTTCTCTTCGGTTGTCATCCTGACAGCTGTGGTACATTATAATGCTTTACTCTGAAAATATAGAGGAGAAGTGTAAATGAGTCAATGGGCTATAGAAAATGATTTTTAAGAATTCCTGGTTAATACTTTTGCTTTTATTGCCACAGAGAATAACTACAATGGTCAATGGGCTAATGGGCTATATAAAATGAATTTTAAAAATCTAGGTATCCCTTTTGCTTTATGCCAAAGAGATATGTAAAATTACAACTTTTTGGCTAATAGCCAAAATATGTAATTATGATTTTTTTTTTTTTTTTTTTATTAAAAAGAAAGAATTCACACATCTTGTCTTATACATATAAGGAGCATACAAATTATGCCTTTATAATTCCCAGCTAATAATTAATGAAAGGACTGAGAAATGTGGCATATCAAAATGGGAGTATAATTCTCCTAACTCTTTGGCTGTACTGGAAATACTAAGTAGAAGTTCTATAAACATAATTTGTAGTAAAAAAATGTAAAGGTGATTGTTATATGGTCCAGTGACAAGATATTCACAAAGCTTAAGCATGCTTTTTTATGACAAAAACCAGCTTATAGGGGCTGGAGAGGGTGTGGAGTAAGGAGCCTTGCATGCAGTGAACCTGGGGATTAATTCCTGGCATCCCATGTAATTTTTAAAAGTAGCGGTGATCCCCAGATGCAGAGCCAAAGAGTAACCCCTGAGTCTGACCAGGGGAGGCCGACTCCCCAACTCCCCTTCCCCCTCCCACAGCCCACCAAATCCACAAATATAAAATCTGGACACAAATTGTATAGTAAGCAAATTACAGACAAAATTGTTTTACTGGCATGAGAATTAGCTTACTTAAAAGTACAGGTGATTTGTGCTCTAAATTCAAGGAGCAGTGAATCTTACGGATATTGTCATAGAAGGGGACATCAGGCACTTTTCATTTCTCATGGGCATTATAACGCGGGAGCTGGTGCGCTGGCAGCTCCGATCTTCCAGGGCACTACAGATGCTACTTCACCTGAACACAGCAGTACAAAGAAATAAACTTGCGGGTGGTAATAAAGAAGACCCCGCTCTATAAAATGAGAAATGTTCCAAGATGAAATAAAAATGCCCCAATTCAAGAGCTGGAGGTAGGATAGCAGGTAAGGATGTTTGTCTTTCATGCAGTCCAGCCAGGATTGATCCCACACACCCATATAGTCCCTAAGTACCAACAAGAGTAATGCATACATATCAAGAGTTGCTCTACATGCTTTAGATTGTCTCTGCATTTCTCCTACGCATATCCACAACCGAGAGAAGTATGTGTTTTGGGGCCACAGCCCCCATGGTGTTAGCTCAGAGGTTTTCTGTGCCTGCACTCAAGAAATTACACGAGGAGCCGGAGTTCGGGGGCTATATAAGGTTATTGGGGGAATCAATCCTGGGGTCTAACTGTACCAAGGCAAAATGCCCTGATAGCTTCCAATCAATTCAGCCTCTTACAAAGAAAATATCTTATTTTCAAAACCATGTGAAATTATTTGGCTCTCCAGTAAATTAAAAACATCCACTCAAGAGGAGACTCACGCGGCACTGTGCTACTTTTAAAGGATACAATCCACGCGGCACTAGATGACCAGATGACTGTGTGCGGGTAAGAGGATGGGGAAAAAAAGCAAATCACACAAAAAATCTAGAATTCACGGTAAAACACACTTGGGGAAAAGGGCAAAATAAGTAATACAGTTATTATTGAGCAACAGGAATTCTAAGACCCTTTACTATTCTCCTGCTAACTATGCCTTATTACAATAATATTTTTAGCCTAACATACTAGAGAGAATGGATGAAAAAACATTTTTATTGAAAAAATGTTAATAATATCAAAGTTTGAAAAAATTATTATTTTACTTAGAAACGGAAGAAATCAAATACCACATTTGTAATCCTCTGCCTGTGGTTCAAGATTATTATCAGCACGTTATTTCTATTTCAGCATCTGCATGGGATTTTTTCTAATGCTGAACCTTGTAAGACTTGGTAAAAACCTGGAGTGAGTAATAATAAATGGAAATAATAAAATGTGAAAAGGGTTCTCTATAATTCCTAGATACATTCTGCACACATGCTTTTACCACACCACAACTCCAAATTTACAACCAAATAAGGGAGATAGGCCCCTTGATCTGTAATATACAATCACAGTTTTTAGGAATGGGGCCGAGGCGATAGCCAAAAAGCGGAGGGCATTTGCCCTTGCATGCGGCCAGCCTTGTGCCGGCCCGGTTCGATCCCCTAGCATCCCATATGGTCCCTCGAGCACCGCCAGGGAGTAATTCTGAGTGCAGAAGCCAGGATAACCCCTGAGCACGGCCGTGGAACCAAAAAGCAAAAAAAGGAAAAAAATTAGAATGAATGTAAGGAAGTAAATGTGGAAGACAAAAAGTATATTAATTGATCTTCCTTTAATATTTAAAGCTCACTTGGAATTGACAGATTTCTACAGACTATTTTCCCAGGCAACATTTAAAATAATATTTTCAAAAGACAACGTCTTAGCAATACTTTTTAACTCAGGTATACTTCCAAAACAACATGTTGTTTTTCATGTAACTTGCTTATAAAAATTTTTTTAACCTCTTCCAGTTGGCAATGATAAATTCAAATTAGCAGAAAATAGGGTTTTCTTAACTCAAAGAACTGAATGTATTTCAAAGTATCCAGCTTGATTCTCTAGTTTTTTATTTCTGGGTCAGACCCAGAGCTACTCAGGGCTTACCAGGATATGCACTCAGGAATTATTCCTGACAGTGCTAAGGGACCATGGGATGCTGTGGGATCGGGGTTTGCTGGGTCGGTCACTTGTAAAAGGCAAATGTGATACCCCAGCCTGCATTACTGCACCAGCCCCCTTGGCTCTTTGACAAAAACTATACTTGCTTCTCTCCTCTACATTACACGCTCCCGAAGACAACAATGTGCACAGTAACATGAGCATTCTTCATCTTCAGATAGAGTTAATGAACATCACTTTAGGGTGGAATAATGAGAGAAAGCAACTTCCCATCCACACAAATAAAGTCTTATCTGGAATTTATAATCCAAAGTGGGCCCACAGAGGCGGCTTTAAATGCCTGATCACCTCTGCTATACGACTTTTTAAGCAAAATCAACTATGTGTCACAATGCTTCAAAAAAATAAGCATCCATATTGAGAACATACCAGAAAATTTAGAAATTCCCTGGCTCTAAGCTTTAGCGGTGGCTCCCACACAGGCCTGACATGAGCTCTAATAAAAGTGAGGTAAGTCAGAGCAAGGAGCAAATGAAAGACTGTAAGCAGATGTGCTTGTCCCTGTATTAGCTGAATTTACAGATCTGATGCTATATCCACACCCACCGCCACATTTGGTGTTAGACCATGGAGATTTTTATACAGTTCAACATGAATCAGACCACTGTTCATTTGTCACTCTGACCTTTCATCGTCATTCTTAGAAGACCGCTTAGTCTTTCAAAAAGCAAGTTCCCACCTCATCTCTATAACTGGGTTTTCATCTTGCTTTCTGAAAACTATGTCTTGGCACCTGCCCTTCCTCCCTCTCAGAATCTCATGAACAGAAGCAAGGCTTGTAATATTAGATTGCAAGTACTTCTAGAAGATGACCTTGATTAACCACTAGGTCTTGGTTATAAGAAAACTAGGAAAGACAGAGGACAATTCAACCACATTCTGGAAAATACAAGTTACTCTGGAAAAGTCAAGTGTGTTCTTGGCACAGTAGTGGTGGAGTATACAGATGAAGAATCAAAGATTCTCAGAACTGCCACAGGTGAAGAGAGGTAAGAATAAGGGACGCCTCAAGTGAGAAGTCCTGGGAGAGCAGTAGTAAACGTGAGAGGATGAAACAGATTTCGTGGATATTATGCAGCCTTGGCCTCTGCTCAGCCTGTAGACTCCATTACTTTTATGTTTTTTATTTTGGGACCCCATCAACTGTGCTTAGGGTTTACTCCTGGCTTGTGCTCTGGGATCACTCCTGGCTCCGCTCAGGAGACTACATGTAGTGCCCGGATCAATTCTGACGACAGCCACAAGACAAAAGTCTAAACCAGGTTACTATCTTTCAGGCTCTACAACTATTTTATTTTTTTTATTTTACTTTACTTTATTTTATTTTATTTTATTTTATTTTATTTTATTTTATTTTGAGGCAGGGGGAAGGACGGAGCCACACCTAACAGTGCTCAGGGGTTTATTCTTAGCTCTCTGCTGAAGGTCACTTGGTCCCAGGGGACCTTTATGAGGTGCCAGGAATCAAAACCCAGGTTGGCCATGTGCAAGACAAGGAGCTTATCTTCTGTACTAATTTTCTGGCTACTATAGCTCTGATTTTAAATTTAAAAATTGTATTAAAATATTTAAGATACCCTATTATTATGTAAATATCTAACCTGTTATATTTGTGAGATATTTCTCAAAGAAAAACCTTGTGAGCTTAGATACTCAAAACACTTAAAGTAAATAAAACAGATAAGATTTACTGACCTAATTTCAACATTTGAAGGTCCTTAATTTATAAACTGGAACAAACTATTTTTCAGCTTTGGCTTATAAACTGAGTCAAACATTTTAAAAGGCTCCTGAAAGTAAGACTGCTAGATTTATGGTTAAATAATAGAGAAACCTAAAGAGCCAGATTTTTTAAATCTACTTTGTAAAAAAAATCAAATAATCATTTTAAAATCAACAGTTTGTTCCTGTAGCAAAATTATTGCTGTTCTTAAACTCACAAAATTCACATCAACAATACATCATAATCATTAAAAAATGCCTCTAATTCTATCAGACTTACCTCAAAAAATCAATTGGCTTCAAGAGAAAATTTTAACTATCATTAGAAAATTTTATGTCTTAAGAATTTTTTTGAAAAGTGGCATCCAAGCTGTTTTTGGTGAACAAAAATATTTTATTATAATTCCAATATTAGAAAAAAAGTTAATCATAATTTCTGATTAAATCCTTATAGCTCTACCCAAAAATTTCTACTATAAAGGGATCAAAATCTCCAAGTTTTCCCAGAATCAAAACACTTTAATGGCTTAAGACTTTCATGGTAGCTTTAATCAACTTCCATCCAAAAATTGTTTGGAATGTGAATACATAACTCCCCTAAACTAGGTTTTTCTTCCTTTTGCCTCATGTTCCAAAATATTTAGAAAATAAATCAAACTTCGAGGTCCAACCTTGATATCCATATAAAATATTAACAAGATAAAAATAATTCGATGCAGAACTGTTCTACTTTGAATTCAACCAGTATAAACAATATTTAAAAAGTAAGATTTTTTAAAGGCTTACATAATAGCTACTAAATTAGGCTAGATAATTTATTTCAGCCTTCGTGAACCAATAACAGATTTCATTATGGCCAGAGAGACAACACAGGGAGGTAAGCCACTTTCTTGCATATACCCAGTTCAATCCCCAATCCCACACACGGTCCCCTTGGTACTACCAGGAGTGATCCCTGAGCACACAGAAGTGATAAGTCCTCAGCATAGCTCAGATGTGGCCTCCAAATGCCCCTCAAAAAAAAAACCCATAAGAATTAACATAAATCACACCATTTTTTATTTTAATATTTTCAATTAAATTTGATTTTTTACTTCAATATGATAAAAGGTAAATTAAAAAAAATCACCAAGAAGTCTGTGCCAGATTAGTTTTTTTTTTTTTTTTTTGGGTTGTTTCTTCCTGCCATTGTTGTCCTGAAAAGGAAAGCTAATAAAAAAGTCTTTGAATCTGCTAAAGTCAACTATGATGCATAAACTAGAGACTGGTTCTACTATTTTCAAAACGTCATGAGGTATATACATAATATAGTTTTACTATGGCGCATTGATAGTCCTGGAGAAAAACGGGCTATTTCACCAATAAAATATTTATGTGTATGAAGAGAATGAATTTTCTTAGTAATTAAAACTATGAAATATTTCAAGTATGCAGAAAACTGCAGAATATTAAAGAAATATTAATATTATCTCTCTCCAACACTGAAGGTAACTCTAATACTTAAATTTATGTACATCTTTCCTGCTTTTATTTTCAGTTTGCTGCACATGTATAAAGTAAAAACTGTACCACACATATTTGTTGTACTTAACATTTTATATATATAAGCATCAGATGCCAAATATCCTTTTGAAAAATCACTAGTTTTCATCTCAATATTGTGATTCAGGGGTCGGTTGATAATACAGCACGTAAACAATAGTTACCTCAGGAACCTTGGTTGCACAAATCCAACCAAGGTTTAATTGCCAGCATCCCATATGGTTCCTAGGCACCATCAGGAGTAATTCCGGAGTGGGAGAGGCAGGAGTAACCCCTGAGAATTGCTGGGTGGGGCCCTCCAAAAAACGATATTGTCATGAGTCAGACCTGCTGACAGATGGGGGATGAGCTTATTTTTCACTGCTTCATAGTATTCATCATATGAACGTGCCAATTCCTATATTTCCGGCTTTTGGACAAATAAGTTGTATCTACTTGCCTATAAAAGATGAAGCAATAAACTGAAATATATATACATATATATATGTATATATATGTGCATAAATTTATATATATATATATATATATATATATATCTCCCAGTTAAGGGATATAAAGATGTAGATTTTTTCAAATTATACAGCATCAATGTAAATAAGCATAAATATACTCTGAGATCAATACCAAAGGGACAAGACTTTCATCCCAAGAAATAAAATTAAATTTCCAAGGCTAGATAAAAAAATACACAGATACACAGGTTAAAGTGTTTTGCTTTGGATACAGACAACCCTGTATATTTCATATGATGTGCTGGGTTTGATCCCCTGAGCCATGCCAGGAGTGATTCCTGAGCACAAAACAAGCGGTAAGTCTGAAGCACTCCCGGTGAGACAGACAGACAGACAGACAGACAGACAGACACACACACACACACACACACACACACACACACACACACACACACACACACACACTTTCCACTCTCAAAAGGAATAATTTTCTTGTAGTAAAATCTGTCATTTTGTACTGAGGTTCTGTGATTTGTAGTAGTGCTAATCCTGGTTTTGCATGTACAAAATTTCAAAAAATACATCCATCACAAGTGTACTCACCTCTCTACCAAGGACCTCAAACCTTTTAGTCCCTTTTTGCCCCAACTTAGCTGCATGAATTAAATATCTCATAGTGTTGTTCTGACCCTTCTTTGCTTCCTCACCGTATCTTTCAGTCTCACATGTGAGAGAGAACACTCTATATTCCCTTTCCTTCTGTCTGACTTCACTCAGCATATCCCCTTGTCCATTCATATCACAGGAAATTGCTTGATTTTTGCTCTTTCTTACAGCAGAATAGTATTCCATTGTGTATATATACCTTCTTGATCCATTCATCTGTAGTTGGGCATTTGGGTTGTTTCCATTGTCTTGGCTATTGTACTAAGTGCTATAATTAGCAAAGGTGTGCATCACATATCACTTATCTTCACTTGTCTTCCCTCTGTTCATCGATTTGCTCGAGCAGGCACCAGTAACTTCTCCATACGTCCTGTCACGCGCTAGTGTAGCCCAAGGGCATCTGCTCATTTCAGAAAGACAAAGACCCTCTGACCATTCCTTCAGGTCATGGGAATGAGGTCTATAATGAGGTCTTCAGGGAGGTTGTGACTCTCTAAAACTTGCTAAAGAGCATTGTAGAGACCCGGGCAGGGGATGAGATGGGACCGGGAGGGGATGGCAATGGGGAGCACGGTGACATCTACCCAGAGGCCAGCTCCCTTCCTGAGAGGCACTAAGGACACAGATGATAAGGTCACCAAAACAATATTGCCAGATATTACTAGTGAATTTCCCTGAAAAAAATTACACAAAACTGTCTTTCTCAATGAAAAATTAGTTTCACTGCCTCGATCCTTGCCTGTTCATGCAATCCAGATATTTGTATAAACAAAAGTACAAAGGAAAAAGGGAAAGGATATAGTCAAGTGGCACTTGCTCCTAAGTGGTGGTGTGCAGCTGTGGGTATGAGCAGCTCTGTCACAGAGCTTTATACCCAAGCTAAAGTGCATGTTAAACGGTACTGTTAGCACTGGCTTTACCATAAGTGGCCAGGCCAGTGGCAATATTAACTCTATTCTGAGTCCTTGATGGATTGTCCCAATCCTCCCCATCCCAAACCCAACCTATTTCCTTTCCACTGACTTGAGACAGCTCTTGAAGTCATTTCCAATTGCAGTTGCGGAGGGGGGGTAGTGGAGGAGTGGGAGGGGGAGCGATGGGGAGGGGTGGGGGGTGGTAGAAGGCCCCTGATGTGCAAGTAGTTCAAGGTCAGAGCAGGTTAAAAAAGGGATCACAGAGCAAGTAAGTTAGGGAGTTCCATGTGTTCAAATCCAGAGGAGTTGGTGCTGCTTGTATCCCTTTCTTTTCCACATTTGAAGTCCTGTGACCCATCAGGACCCAAAGCTGCTAGTTATCAGGCTCTATCCACTGCCTTCAGATGGAAGATCCCCACAGGCGGGTTGAGGGTGGATTTCTCTTGCTCTTCTAGGGTTGGTGCCCAGCGTCACTTCCAGGGGCTCAATACCACCCATTGTGCCCAGGATCGGACAGGAAAGGCTGGCTTGTGGGGGAGTTAGGGCTGTTCCCACATTATTGAGGGACGGACTTCTTGAGGATGTTGATCTATGATAAGGGCGAGGTGGGTCAGCTAGCATCCTGAGTAACAGGCATTCTGGGAGAAGTTCCGCATTTTCTGTTTCTGTCTGCCTCTGCTTCCTAGCTCTGTGAACACTCATCCACCACGTCCCACATGCTACTCAGCAATATCTTAATGCATATTTGTCCTCCGAACTTTGATGACTCGTGTATTTCTTAAGTCAGTATACATTGTTTTTATTTTTCAAGGGGATGTTATCTCCAAAGTGATGCTTAGAAGGCTTGGGGATGCCTTTAGAGCTTCTTGGCCAAACAAGGGGCACCATTCAAGGATCTGTTTCTGCCAAGGCTGTCATGCTGGAGACTACGTAGGTCACCTCAGCAGTGTGTGAGTACTTCAAGATTGTACCCAATGACGGTCAGAGCGCATGGGGTGCCCTGGACTGAAAGAGCGCACAGCACATGAAAGACTGTACTGCATCTGCACACATGCCAACTCCTGTACTGTTCACTCTGGCCCCTTGGTTTATCTTTATCTTTTTACAGTACCAGGAATCAAGCTCAGGGTCACGCCTGCAAGATATATATGCTAAAATTAAGTCTCGTGATCAATCCTTATTTGTTCAATTAAAGGAGATTAACAGTGGATTCAACTGTCAGTGCATGCACAAAGGTCTGTAGAATGCTTTTGCTGACTATTTTGTTCAAATCCATTTCCCCTATGCTCCAAAAACTATTTTTTATTGCTTAGCATTGACTATAAATACACATCTATAAACAAGTTCTGATAAGCAAATACCAGGTAAATAATGACTTTTATCCTTCTTATCTCAATTTTGTTCAATCTGTGATGCTGAGAAGTATGTTATCTGAAGCATTTTTTTCTTAACATTCATAAGAAGTCTAATATTCTTCTAAAATGAATGGAATCAAACCAATATCACTTTCTCTCAATTACTAGTTATTCAAAGAATCATTCTGAAAATACCAGAAAAGAGAATAATTTCAGATACATATTCCAGAAAAAGAACATACACTTATATGTTATGACACAAGGAGCTTAAAATGAAAAAAAATGGAAGTTATATAGAAGGCAACTACAGAATCCACTAAAACTAAAAAATTTTTAAGCCCTTTTATATGCCAGGGAATGAACGGTCATAACTGTTGGGTAACTTGCTTACTTGTTAGCCCTGGGTTTTTGCATTGCTGATGAGGGAGTGTTTTTCTCCTTAATATAAGCCTTTTGCCTAAGTTTAGGATAAGAGATTTTGTTCTTGTATAAACACAAAAAAAAAGTGGGGGCAGTGTATTTATGAGTTAATTAGATTCAGAATTGATTGCTCCTGGACATCCTGGTATATCTTCTAATTGGTGTCTCAATGTCCTTGGATTGATTTTTAATATTTTAGAGATTTTAGATATTAAAATCTCATAGAGAGATTCTAATACTCTCTATGTGGCTCCCCCATGAGGGACTGGATGCTACCAGGCAGAGAGCCACACTGGCTACAAAATGGGACTACTCTTAGAATAAACCCTGCTCTGGCCCAAAAGATTAGAGCAAGGCCAGAATAAGCCATGAATGGCCCTGAAGCAGAGTAGAGCACTTAAAACTTGCCTTGGAGCAAAGAAAGGCTGTTTTTGTTAGAGTTAGGACCCTGAGGGGGGAGGAATGATCAATCCAGCATGGGAAGCTGTCGGGAGCGCTGCCCGGGTGCCCGACAGTTCCGGAAGCAAGTTCCCTTCTACCTCCAAAGCCAGCCGGGAATTGATGAAAACTCAGGAATCCGATGCAGTTTTAAAAGGCTTTACTTATCACAGGTTCAGGCGTACAAGTCAGCAATAGGAAAAACCCTGTGCTTAGGATTACAGCTAGAACCCCAGCCACGTGTAGGCCAAGATGGCAGCCACAACGTGTTAAGGCCCTGTAAAAAAGGAGAAAAAGACAAGACTCCCAAGAAGGGTGCAAGCTCACATAGAGAGAGCCCAAAAAGAGAGAGGGGGAAGCAGGCTGGTTTTATACCCCTGCAACTTAGACCTCCCACTATCATTAGAAGCAGGAAGGGTCAAATGCCCTTAGGTAATTTCTCCCAGCACCTCACCTAGGCCCTATTATATGCTAATGTTTTGAGCCAAGATCTGCCTGGAAATGTCTTTTATAGGGTAGAGAAAGGGGTTTCTGAGAGGCATGTCTCTGTACCAAAGACTAATAGCATTGCCAGTTAAATATTTCTCCAAGCCTTCACAAGTTTCGTCTACTTCACGGTAGTTTTGTATTTTAGTTGCCTTTGAGCTATCAGGGGAGCCATGCTTGCTTGCTTGCTTGGAGGCAAACAGCATTCTCTCTCTGGTCTAATTACTTAGAGATCCAATGTGGCCAGGCAAATATGCTGGTAAGATCTAGCTAATCCCACGATGATTGTGGTGGCATGAGGAGAATATTTATACCAGCCAGTATAGAATACATGGTCAGATAAACTGACACATTTAGACTACCCCCATCTACAAGTGACCTGCAGGAGGCAATCCAGGGCAGATGCAGAGGCTCTTAGAGGAGTCCTGCAACAGGAAGCATAGTTTAGATCATATGATGTGATCTCCCCAGGAAAGATTACCCTATGGCAGATTCTTTATCTCTTTTCTCTCTTCTCTCTCTCTCTCTCTCTCTCTCTCTCTCTCTCTCTCCCCTTCACTTACATGTTTGGCTTGCATTACATATATTTAGAGATTATCAAGTGTATCCCTTTGCTGATATTCAATGCTCATGCTCAGTTCTAGGCTGGTATTATCATTTTCAACAATTATTAGCACACTGTTCCCTTCTCTGTATTACCCTAACCTCTGACTCCTCCTACACACTGGTTAACTTCACACAACATGATCCTCTCCATGTCCATCCATTTACAGGCAAATTCTCATAACTTCATTTTTCCTAACAGTTGCATAGTATTCCATTGCTATATATTGATCTACCAAAGTTCCTTTATCCACTCGTCTGTTCTTGGGCACTCAGGTTGTTTCCATATTCTGGCTATTGTGCATAGTGCTGCTATGAAAGTAAAGTGCAGATGGTGTGTGTTTCTGCTGCGATTTTGGCTTCCCAGGGTATATTCCCAGGAGTGGCATGGCTGGGTCAAATGGAAGCTCAATTTCTAGTCTTTGGAGGAATGTCCATATTGTTTTCCAAAAAGGCTGTGTACTATTTCTTTGGCTCAAACACAGGACTGGTATTAAAAGTCCCAAAACCACTTCTATTTTATTCTATTCTTTATTTATCCTCTGATGTGAACAAATAACTAAACATATTTATAAAATAGCTCTTAAACTTTGGTGTACCAAAAGATATGTTCTGTTAGGGATTCCCAAGGGCACAAGGCCAATGGGGTTCCCAATAGTATTCAGGTCAGGGGGGATATCCAGAGCAGCAGATGCTGGGCCCCACAGGTCCCCGACATTACCTCCACAATTCAATAAGGTCCCGGCCACATCTGGGGTAACGACCATCCCCTCTTCCCCCACCCTACAACCGATGATAAAGTAACAAGACCACAGGCTCTTGAAAGTCAGACGTTCTCTCCTTTTTTAATCGCTCTTCTTTTTTTTTTTTTTTTTTTGCTTTTTTGGGTCACACCCGGCAATGCTCAGGGGGTTTCTCCTGGCTCTGCACTCAGGAATTACTCCTGGCGGTGCTCGGGGGACCATATGGGATGCCCGGGGATCAAACCCGGGCCGGCATGGGCCAGCCGCATGCAAGGCAAATGCCCTACCCGCTGGGCTATCGCTCCGCCCCCCTAATCTCTCTTTTTTAATCCCCTCCTCTCTCACTCATTCAAACTCATTCCAGGGACCCCTGTCTTCTCTCACTCCTTCACTCCCTCACTCCAGGGTCCTCTCCCTTTAATCTCCTTTCAGCAGACCCATCCCTCTTAATCTCTCTTCTTAACCTTCTTCTCTCTTCCAGCAGACCTCTCTCTCTCTCCCAGGACCTCTCTCTCTCTCTCTCTCTCTCTCTCTCTCTCTCTCTCTCTCTCTCTCTCTCTTTGTATCTTTCTTCTCAGGGCTTCTCTCTTCAGGGCCTCTCTTTCTTCTCTCTCTTCATCTATTTTTGTCTCTGTTTATCTGTTTCTCTGCCTTGTCAGCTGCTTCTCTATACCTTTCTGTCTCTCTGTTTCTTTATCTTGTCTCTGTTTCTATATCTCTATTTCTCTATCTCTATGTCTTTTTCTCTTTTTCAGGTTCTCTTTTTCATGTCCTTGCTCTTTCTGGCATGCCCAGCCAGCCTTGACTCTGGCCCTCTCTAGCCCTCAGGCATTGGCCCTCAGGCCCAGGCACAATGGGACTGCAGAATCCTGGTGTAACCGCTTTTAACTGTCTTCAAGGTATAAAAAACCAAGGGGATATCCAACACCTTCCCCTTTTCTGTTATTAAGTATAAAAAGTTTTTTAACAATATCTATTAAACAATATCAATGGAGGGGGTATATCTGTGGAGGGGTAAAAGTAACAAGGAGGGAAATATTTCAATCACTAAACAGTTTGACAGCCTTTTGGCCCTTATTCTCTGGGCCTCTGGCTCTCTGGTCCTGGCACGGCCCTCAGGCCCAGGCACCAGGCATCCTGGGATTCCAGGTCCTGGCATTGTCACTTTTAACTGTCTTAAAGATATGCAAAACCTTGGGGCTATCCAACATGTTCCTAAAGCCTAAACGTCAGACTGAACTGCCTATATATTTAGACCAATACTGTTTGCAGGCCTGTGAGGATAGAAACTTTATTAAACTCATGTTACTAACTTAGCAAAACTTTTAGACATCTGAAGATAATGAGAAAGAAGAATATGGTTACCGGGAAAGGCAGGCTTTATTTACAGCATCGTGAAGATTTTCAGTGGGGTACTGTGACAGCCGCCGAGAAATTCGCCAACAGCTGTCTGGTTGAGAGTGATGATGCCAATGACTGTGCCTGTCAAAAGGCAAAGAGCCTGTTAGGAGTCTTATCTCAGCTTGCTTACTAGTCCCTGTATGTACATAAGCAGCAGGGTAGAACTCAGTATTCCTAAGAGGCAAATCAAACTTAACATAGATATATGCTTTTAAAGAATTATAAGTAGAAAAAAAATTAAAAAAAAATAATTACAAGTGCTTCTCCCTGTGCCCAGCCGTTCATGAGGCAGTCGGGAGGCATGGTGGGTTCCAGCCTTGGCCCACCACCCCGGCAGAACCTCACAACAAGCCAGACGCCCCCCCACTCACTCCATGGGCGCCGCCATTTTCCACATTGGACTTCCCTCTCATCAGAACTCCACCCAGCCGACCAGCCCATCACGAGCCTGGCTCGCGCTGGCCGCATGCGCGGTTCATCAATAAAGGCTTTATTTGGAGGTGTTTATAGAGTATGCCTCCCGCACGGCAAGCCTAGCAAGCTGCTCCGTGTTTTATTTGATATGCCAAATGCCAGTAACAATTATATTAGATCATTCTCATGACCTAATATAATGGTTTGAGGCTCTTTATGTTCCTGTACCAAGCTGATGCCCTTTGCTCTACAGCATGTGACAGGACATATTGAGATATTACTGGTGCCCGCTCTAGTAAATAGATGATTAACGGGAAGATCGTGATCGTGAATTACAAGTGGAACATCAATTTATTCTTTTAAATATCCTTAAAGAGAGTTTTTAAAAACCTACTGAAAATGCATCAAGGCACTGTAACGTGTTTTCACTTTGTGCTAAGTGCTATGTACACTCTTGTTTGGACTGGGCTGGAGAAGGGATGAGGGAAGCTACGTTGTGTGATTCTGGAGGCACCCTAACTGACAAACAGCCCCTTCTGTACAATCAACTCTTTGGGTTTTGTGTTTTGTTTTATATTTTTTTTGGCTGACATAAAGTCAAACTGTTAAGATATCCTGGAAATGTTTAAGGCTTTATGTAAATACATGGCTTCTGGAATGGAGAAAAGGAGCGGGAGCAGTTTATGCTACTGACCACAAGGACGCCAAACAAAGCATCACTCTGCTGTTGGAATCCCCCTTCTGAACTGTCAGTAATTCCACCATGTCTTCTTATATAGCTCCAGATTCCATTACAAGAGTTACAAGTACAGAACTTGGGATGTGTTCTTTACTTGTATTTCCAACGAGTATTTCTTTTTTTTTTTCTTTTTTCTTTTTTTTTTTTTTTTTTTTGCTTTTTTGGGTCACACCCAGCGATGCTCAGGGGTTACTCCTGGCTTGGCACTCAGGAATTACTCCTGGCAGTGCTCGGGGGACCATATGGGATGCCAGGGATTGAACCCGGGCCAGCATGGGCCGCCACGTGCAAGGCAAACGCCCTACCTGCTGGGCTATCACTCCGGCCCCTCAACGAGTATTTGAACCAAGAAATACTTGTTGACTGAAATTTGAAATTATTGTGGCACACAGCATAATGTAATGGTAAAGTGTTTAAATATTGGTCTGAGACAAAGCAGGTATCCATTTTCAGCTCTATGTCTTGGCACGATAACTCAATCTCTTCCAAGTCTTAGTTTCCTCCTTTAAAAAATGGCAATGACAAATAATGCCTTCAACTTCCTGGCTGTTATGAGAATTAAATTAGAAAATTGTTCCAAAGCACTCAGCAGAGTTCTGACACATGTAGATGCTCAACAAATGGCAGCCCTCTTCAAAACGGAAAAACATCAGACAAGGGGATGTGCTTACACACCAGTACAGAATTTAATAAATCAAACTGCTACTGATCTTGTTTTTAAACACTAGACCAGTAGCATTGAGAAACAGTGTTTTTACTGAAGACTGAAGGAAACACCTTTGAAAGCAACAAGCTTTTTTAGAATGGCTGGAAAAAGCACACAGTATTCAGGACTAAGTGAAATGACTCCAGGAACAGGAGAAAGGGACTCTACAAAATCAGGAAAAGGGTCAGACTGGAGGACAGAAAAGTGTCAGATATATACTGATTATCTGCTGATATCAAAGTTTTCCTCAAGGTCATCTCCCATTTCCCAAGGGAAAACTATGAATCAATTTCTCCCTTCCATTTGTATTCCATAGCTCAATAAAATATTAACAGATTGTTATTAGTGTTCTATTTCAACTGTAAACATAGTTTTCAACCTTTTAGTACCCTCCACCCCAAGTGGGTAAAACCACTTTGGGGACTAGGTTAGGAGCATGACCACCGTTTATGAAGTATGCTCTTTTCTAGTAAAAAAAACACACACACACACACACACACACACACACACACACACACACACACTGAGCTTCAAAGAACTTCTTTACAAGCAAACATTTGGCTCATCCTTATTTCAACAAATTTGCATTCAGACATAGAGACAATATTTAAATATAAAAAGCTTTAATTCAAAAATAACATAATTTAGTGCAAAATAAGTGGAACAGTTGGCACCTGATATAGTAGCTTAAAAAATATTAAAGTGGGCAAGAGAAATGCTCTGAACACAGGCAAGAAAGCAAAACGTGAAGAGCATGAGGAATTCAGCCCAGTTTCTCGGCGTGTCTGCTGGAAAACATGATCCAAATGCCAGACTTGCTACTGATACTTCCAAGAGTTTGTCTTAACACTTAAAAGCACTAGAAGTTTATTATAGGCAAAGTAGTACCATGATTTTATAAAGATTAATAAAGCATAAGAATGTAAAGTAAAGGTCAAAAAGAAAATAGAAACCCACATCAATCATCTTGCCTATGACGAGAAAGGTTACTGGCAACACAAACAGGGAAACAGCTCAACAAATGTTTAAATGTTGTCAACTGATGGCTATGAAAAAAGAAGTATGTAAAAAGATGAGAAAGAAGGATTGAAAAACAGAATTCTTATACTCCATCCAGTATGACTGAAAGTATAAAAAAAACATGACCCAGCAGTTTCCATCAAAATCTGGGATCACTGTAAATTACTCTTTCATCTTGAAAAATGTGTAACAAACTATCCCCAAACAGAGGATTCTCATGACAAAAGCCTTACTAGGCAATCAATGAGCTTTCTAGGGTCCAACAACCTTATCTCTTTCTAAACACAACACTGAATTCAGAAGTCACATTTCAGTCCAGTGATCAGTGAGGACTTCGCAAGATTAAAAAAATAAAAGCTGTCTCTGCAAATAACATCAAAAAATGTTTTTCAATAACAATCGTATTTAAGAAAATGGAAGTAGGCAGCCAGGCTGAAACCCATATATATGCTGGATAATGGGTTTATGTTAACAATCTCTACTCTCATATTACCATCAATTAAAATTCATAGTATACTTTAAATTTAAAATTCTTCATGTATTTAACATTTATGACTACTTGATTTCTAGATGCAGCTTTATTGTATATAAAAGACAGGGAGAAATCGATCACATTTCCTCAACTGCATTGGTCAATAAAATTTAAGAATATGCCTCAAGTGTGTGGCCATAAAGTGGCCATGCATTACATCAAACTAGTAGAAACCAACCATGTTCTAGAAACTCAGAAAGTAAATTCAAAAACAGAATTTGACCAGATTATCCCATAAGCAACAAGAGGGAATAAAATGGATTTATCAACAACATTGCCATGAATATGCTTTAATGGTCAATATAATTAGTGCCAGCTGAGGGAGCAGACATGGGGGTTAAGGGGTGGGTGTGAAATGAGGGTCTTTGGTGGTGGGAACACTTGGTGGCGGAGTTGTGCCGAAGCATGAATATTTCTATCAACTGTATTATGAAAATCTTGTTACTTTGTAAATTATAAGTGTTTCGATAAAAGGGAAAAAGAAAAAAAGAGTATGCCTCAAGGCCTTATTATATTAGTGTGATTAATAATGATATACTTAGGCTTTAAAATATTACTAGTTCTGACCTGAAACTAGTAAAATAACGATCCTTTTTTACCTCTTAAACAGTTAATCAGTCTTTGAAATATAACATTGTTATCAAGATCAGAAAACCCTACGGACAATCTGTTAATAAACTAATTAATTAACTCTAATCCACCAACATTTATTAAGCATTTATTATGTGCTAGCCAGCTGAAGTGGGAAAGCATGAAAAAGTCTGGATTCAAAGAGTTAAACATTTCCCTATATTTGTCCACCCTTCTCAAGAACCACAAACCCAGGATTGCTCAAGGTCTCCCTAGACAGAATTTCATGATTCTAGAGGAAGACATCATTTATCATACATCACCAGGTTACACATCAGTATGGCTCCAAAACAGTTTTTGTACTGACTGGAAAGCCTTTGGCGAGATACAATGTACTGTGGTCCACGTGCACTGGGGTCAGTACTGGACATATATGCCAAGTGTCTTAAAAAGCAGATAAGAGAAGTAATCATTTCTGCTGGGAAATCTCACAGAAAGGGGCTATGAGGGTGAGGGTGGAGATGGACAGAGCACGGATAGCAGGTATTAGGGAAGAGATGTTTGGGTGTAGCCGACCAGCAGCTAACAGGTGGGTAGAGCCGTGGCTGCTGCAGAGTAGAAGCCCCCTGAGAAATGGGACTGGCAAAGCAGCGAGGTGAGAACGCAAACTGGGAGGCAGCAGGCCTGGCATATTATTCCTTCCACTATGGATTAGAGAATCCAAACTCTTCACTGTTTAGAAGAGAAAATATTCAAGAAATGAATTTGGGAGAGTCACTTCTGATCAGTAATGATCAATCATAGGATTTACCCGACATTCCCCACTCTGTAACGGATGTTTGCTATCATGTAACAGACAAAGTTCCAGATGCTTGGGAAGAATCCAGAACCAAAACAAAATCTTGGTCAACCCAAACTAAATTCCGCAGAAGGAACCCATAACTCTGCAAGGGCAATGATGAGTTTGCAGATTAGATTAAGAAATTTTGAGCTGCAGAGATAACATAATTATTTAATGTGGTCCCCTAATGTAGCCACACATATTCCTTTAAGAGAGAAGCAGAGCATAATTTGCCTAGACTCTCAAACAAGAAATAATGTGAAGATGGAGGTAGCAAGTGGCAAGCCCACATATAAGAAGCTTCTTTGCACCTCAAAAGAAACAGTGATTGGGCATTGCAAGCCCTCTCTCCTGGCCATGGTCCACATGCGATCTAGAGACTCTCCGAGGAGACCAAAAAACTATAGGCATGCTACCAGCCATACCACATCGAGCTAGGCGAGAGGGGCAATCAGGGGAGGGAACAGGCTCCTTTCCTGGCCCGTCTCAACTAAACCCCTGGGAGCCAGAGACATCTTACTTGCAATAGCGGCTGGCTTTCCCGGGCTGGATTCCACTGCTTGAAAGAGCCAAGCCATGAGAGAAGCCCATTTTTCAAACTCAGGTATGCAGATTCCCCTGTAGCTGAGGGGTTCCCTCAGATGGTGTGTCTGGGGTGAGGATTGAGACCCCTCCCCCATGTAACTAGTGCGTTACCCACTGTGGCGTGCTGTGGGCCGTGAATTCTCAAAACAAAAAAATTGTGTGGCCAAGACACAATCTACTCTGAAAGAAATAAAAACGGGCCATTTCTAGCATGCAGGGGGATCAAAATGGCCCAATGGGTCCAGGATGAAGATCCCAATAATCCCTATAAAAAAACTTATGAAATATATTTTTGATGATATTTATCAAACTTCAGCTCACTTGATCACTTGAATCCCGTTATTCATTGGATTATGGCGCCAGTGGGGCGCCAATGCACAATCCATTGGACTCTATCATGTGCCAATGCTTAGCCCAAGTGGCATCTGGTTGATTCAGGAATATGAAGAGCCCAAACAGTTCCTTCAGGGTCTTGACAAGAAGTCGACCATCTTGTAGTGGGCGACTACGTGATCTTTTGACATCCGTGGGATCCAGTCGGTAATGGCTCTAGTCCAGCGGTTGTCTCCCAAATTCGCACTACATGCCAGCCCATCTGATTTTTTACCCCGATGCCTTAGCAAAGCAAGGACAGCATCCTGATTCTGGAATGGCGATGGAGGTCAAACAGGAGTTCTTCTCTCACTTGAGTGGAGCGTGCCATTCCAAGCATAGCTCTTTAAGATTTCTCCTGGGGAGACCCGAATAACATTCTCATCCTGCTATCGTAGGGCCCCAGTTTCTCAAGATATGTTAATGCAGGGGAGGATGGTGGAGTCGAAGAGATGGGCCCGGAGCCGGAGGAGTTCTTTGTCCTTACAGCTTTATTTTTTGTTGCCTTTGAAGGCATTCCATGCATCGCTTCTCTTCCTACACTGCCCAGCTCAGGTTTTATGGAGTGATTCACTTTAGGTGGTTTCAAATCATTTTGTTGCTCACCCTAGGTACACACTTCGCTGCTGCATTAGAGATGTCTGTTCCATTGAGAGTAAATAGGGCCTCTGGAACTAGTTCATTCATGAACATAGTTTTGTTGAGATTCAACCGTAGACCTATCTTTCCACATTCTCACTCAAAGTCAGCCAGCATTTGGCTTCTGTATGTTTTATTACAAGGGTGTCATCAGCGAGAAGTGGAGGTGGTGTAGTTGCCGACATCTATCTTCACTCCCATTTCTTTCCATTCTAATCGCATGATGTTCTCGAGGGTAGCACTGAAGGGTTTTGGTAAGATGTCAGCATCCCCCTGTCGAACCCCTCTTTTGGCATCAATGATCACTTCCTTGTAAGAATAATGGTGAGATCCTGGGGTGAATCCAAAAGTAACACAGCTCAAGAAGGATCTTGATGTACAGTTGGTGTGAACACCTGTTTGGCTAGGGCTTCGACTGATTGCTTCGGTCTCCACAGAATCAAAGGAGCTTTCTACCTTAAAATCAATGAACGTGAGACAGAGTAGTATCTTGTGGCTCCTACAAACCTCAATGAGCTTGAAGTTTACCGTGTGGATATGGTCGTCAATATTGCTGAATCTTTCCCGAAGCCTGCCCCACACATGGTTGTCCTTCATCTGGTGTTCTGCTAATCCTGTTCGAGATGATTCGTGTAAGCTAATTCTTGGAAGATGACGCAGAGCGACAGGCAGAGGGGCGAGAGTTGCCGGGGAGTGCGTGAATGTCTCCCTTCTTGAAGACAGTAGAGAGCTTTGTCCTGCTGGTTTTCCATTGGGA